>SSNS01000307.1:280794-417686 GCA_006937985.1 Aphyosemion australe | reverse complement strand
GCCATCGGCTGGCACACTGCTGCCAACCACCTAACATTCTCCCTCTCCTGATATTACATCTTACTTTCTTTAACATAGAATGTGCTACTATTAGTTCACCTATTGAATTAATTATAGATTCACTCAGATAAAGACAATAAAGTTTCTCTTACTCTTACTAAATAGAACTTCTACTAAGAAATCACAGTGTAGCCATAGAAACGCTACTTGATATATGTGGTGTGTGTGTGTGTGTGTGTGTGTGTGTGTGTGTGTGGGTGTGGGGTGTGCCTGTGCCTGCTCTGTCTTCTCAATCCCCAGTGAGCCGTAGCGGATGGCTGCTCATACTGAGCCAGGATCCTCTGGAGGTTTCTTCCTGTTAAAAGGGAGTTTTCCTTCCCACTGTCGCTAAATGCTTGCTTAGTATGAGGATTGTACCAACACAATGACACTAGTCAGTGTCTTGATGCAATCTGCTGGGTCCCTTATATAGGAAACTTTTTTACTGATTGGCTTATGAACTGAACTGTATTGAAATGTTTACTTTGTGAAGTGCCTTGAGACGACTCTTGTCGTGATTTGGCGCTATATAAATAAACTGAATTGAATTGAATTGAATTGAATTGAATTGAATGTCTCTTGAACATCTCCTGACCAACGTGTTGTTCCTGCAGGAGTCAGAGTGGAGATTGTTCCTGCAGCAGAGGTGACTGAGGGTCAGAGAGTCACGTTAACCTGCAGAAGCAGCTGTCCTCTCCCTGAAAACACAAACTACATTTGGTTCTTGAACAGTCGACCTCTGAAGCAAACAGAAACCCAAAACAAACAGCTGATTCTAGATGCAGTTAGCAGTCAGGATGCAGGAAACTACTCCTGTGCTGCTGGAGCAGAGAAAAGCATCTCAGCTGAGAAGAACCTGACTGTCCTCAGAAAACCATGGAGACCAGTAGCTGCAGGAGTTGTTGCTGTTCTTTTGGTTGTTTTACTTTTCACAGTCTTCCTGTTAAAGTAAGTTTCTGATCACTGGCATCAGTAGCTAAATGTGAAACAGACCTACATCATTTATGTTTATTGTTTCACTCAACAGGAAGTATACGACTTCCAGTCGATGCATCAGGAACAACGCTGCTGACAACCAGGAGCAGGTAAAGAAAATCTAATCTCCTCATCAGGATCGTGATGTTTATCTTGAACAACCAGCAACATGTTTTATTTTTATTTTCCAGTAGAATCATTACTGTTGCATTAATTGTTGTGATCATCATGAGTTAAACTCTGCTCTCCTCCAGGATGAGATTTCAGCTCAACCAGCAGAGGAGGAACTTGTTTACAGCCAGGTGAAGATGATCAACACAAACCGTCCCAAAGGCAGAGCGGAGCCACTTCAGCACCAAGAACAGGAGGAGACCCATTACGCTGAAGTTCAAATCAGAACCAACTCCAGAGTAAACAGGTATTAGTGAGAGTTCTCAGCAACCTCATGGTGTGAACTTTAACCCGTTAACGTCCACATTCAAGAAAAGAAAAAAACAAATAAAAAATAAAAAAAATTGCATTTTTTTAATCCATTTTAAGAAATAACAGTTTTAATTTGTACTAATAACATGTAAAACAATATGTTAATGGAAGATAAATGTGCCACTTTATATTAAAACAACTCCAAATTTTTTTTATTGTATTTTTTTAAGTTAAATTAAAGTTTTTTTTAAACATAGGGATTAAAACATGTTTAAGTGGTTGACCTGCTAGTTGAAGAGGTTAATAGTTGTTTGGTTGCAACTAAAAAGATCAAGCTAATGAGTAATTACATAAAACATACTTTAAATATATTTTATTTTACCTGCTACGTTTTTGGGACTAGTGCTCATTTATGTTGATGCATTTTAACTCCCCTGACTGAAATTGTTTTGGTCACTGAAACATAAGAAATATGAGACTTTGTTGATTGGTTTTACTGTTTAATAATATTATTATGCTTTTCTTTTTCTAGCTTTTGTGAGCTTTAAAGTTAAGCATATAAAATGAATATTTATCATTTTTATTTTATAATCTAATTATTCTAATTAGGGATGCGCCGATACCGATACCAGTATCGGTAAAAGTTAACCGATACCAGATATCGATACCAGTTAGCCTGGCAAGCCATCCTATATATGTGAATATATAGCCTGGCCACGAACCATTGACGGCTCTCAGTCGTGAGGCGGGATCTACGGTTGTTTTTCAAAATGTCAGCACGCAATTGGATAGCGCTAGGACCAATCAGAGTAACGAACAACGTGACGTAATCACAGCGACGGAAAAGCGGGACGCAGTAATGGCGTCTAACATCAATGATTTCTGTCGTTTTTGTATAAAAACATGTGAATATCAGGTGTACTGGGACATTGCACTACTTTGTTTGATAAAAATAAGAAGCTGCTAAGTATATCAGACAGACTTACGCACGTTGGAGTCTAAATAATCCAATGTTGATGACAAAGCCGTTTCAAACGAACGTGGTTCCTGCGCCGCCGCCATGTTGCTTGGGTTCGCGGCTGCAGCGCTGACGTCATCGGCTACTCCCGCTCTGTGATTGGCCCACAATATAGAGCGCTGTGATTGGCCCAACCAAAACTATAGCGAGCTGTGATTGGACAGCCACAGGCTGCGAGGATTCCTATGAAGCGTGCCTAGACCAAACTCTGCAAAGCAAGAATTTGGTCTAATTCACTAGGCTAGATACCAGTTGCCTGAAAGTGGCTTCACTGTGACTTGTCATTTCTGTTGTAGTTTTCTATATTGACCAATAGGGGGAGCTGTTTCAAACATTGTGAATGAAAGCAGAAACAGGCTCACACCTGAAAATGCAGAGATGATTATTGTCATCAAAAAGAACCTGCTGCTCATGTTTCCCAAAAAAGTTTAGTTCAGAGTCCACACTATTGCATGCTGACTATAGTTTTTTTTATTTAAATGTGGACACTGCAGTAGGTTCATAAATGTTATGTTCATGAAAGCTGGAGACGGTGCCAATTAGTTCATTTTGTTTGTAGAAAACTGTGCAATGATTTCACAGAAAATGTTTATTTTTCACCTAATATTTTAGTTTTGTGATCTCTATTAATATATATTTCTAACTCACCGTCTTTTCCTGTTGAAAGCAGAGAAGAAAGTAAAACCTGTATTCTAATTCTTTGCATATTTTTGTGTGGTAGAAGTATCGGTATCGGTAATCGGTATTGGCGAGTACTCAGATCCAGGTATCGGTATCGTATCGGTTTGGAAAAAAGTGGTATCACTGCATCCCTAGTTGCTTCTCCAGGATGATGTAAAATGTTTTCTCTTTAAGTTGCTTTAAATAAAAGTATTTTCTAAATGAATGTAATTTACCACATTAGAGGAAACCTTATTTTCCTTTTTTTCAACTGAGGACTTTTTCACATTTTGCTAAAGGATGCTTGGTTTGATGCAGTGTTAACAGCTGATGTGTAGAGACCTGAAGTTAAAGATCCTGAAAATAATAAATAATACTCTGCTCAGAAAATGTGATTTAAGTCTATTATTGCATTAAGATAAACAACTCTTATTTTACAAAAGTAGAATAAGCACAGCAGCTCAGTTCATGTTTGTCTGATTTGGTGTTTGCCGTCTGCTTTAGGAAAAGAAACTAACACGTGTTTATACAGCGTCGGTCATGAAAACCAACCAACACTTGTTTTTCACACTTGAGCCAGAACACATCGTCCCTGTTAAATAAAGCTTAACTTTTAATGCAGCAAACTGAAATGAAATGTTTAATCCTTCAGGATTATTAACCTGGTCCATGAACATCAGATTACACTGTTTAGTTGTATCAACCTCACAAACTGTGAGGTTTAATATCACTTTTATTAAAGGTACAATATGTAAGAATTTTACAATAAAATAATCACAAAACAGTCTGTCTCAGTCATGTTGGAAGGAAGGTTACATTGAAACAGATTTCCTTTTCAGTTTTCCTCCTTTCAAAATAGCCAAAGAGGGACGTAGTCTAGTGTTTGTTTACAATCTGAGAGCCTGCAGTGTTGCTGAGTCTGCATTATAAACGCTGCAGAGCGGCATTTGTAATTTGACTCCAGCCGGCAAAACACAGCAGTGTTTGTAAAGATCCTAAGCCAAAAGAAGTGACCCATAAGTTATTTCTTGTACCCCTGAAGTCTTTTTCACATTGAATGCAGAACGGGTGTGGTTTGGTTTCCGTGTGGCCTCCACAAAGATCAAACATCATTTAGTCCAATCAGAACATGCACACAGGCTACGGTGCAGCACAGATCAGGATGTGGAGATCTGGAAAGCTTTGGCATGGAGTCTATTTTTTCTGGACGCCGCATGTGGATCGTCATTAAGTAAAAAAAATGACATGAGCCAGACAGGAAGTGAGGCGTGTTATTTCAAAATAAAACCCGTGTCGCATTATTTTTGCCGGCTTTTATTTTATTATTAATGATGGGGATATCAGTTCACTTTATTTTTACTGGTATACCTTTAAACGTATGATGTCACACTTCTAATCATTTGGTGCTCTTGTGGGAGCAGGTATCAGGACACATTCAGTGTTCCGTTTTTAAAAACTTCAGCATTTGTGTTTCAGTCTCAACTTTACGATTCTGTGTTCATACAGAATCAGAATCATAATCAGAATAGACTTTATTGTCGTTGTACAGGGCACAGCGAAATTGGAGTGCCACTCCATTTGCTGCAGGATAAATGTAAAATCAACACAATCAAATCAAATTCAATCAAATAAATGTAAAATCAGCAGTAATATGTGCAAACATTTGAGTAGCAGCATTACAACAGTAATATGTACAAAAATATAGAGTAGCAGCATTGCAGGTCCCTATTGTGTGCAGAATATTTGCATATTGAGTGAAACTGAGAGAGCACATATAAATATTATTGCACTTTATCAATATTAGATGGAAAATGTGGGGTTCGGGTTAACAGGTTCATCTGGTTTTGTGGTTGTTTGCTACGGTGATAGCTCTGGGAAAGAAGCTATCTCTGAATCTATTTGTCCTGGTTTTATGTGACCTGTTACCGTCGGCCTTGATTCTCAGGTGACTTATTGCTGTTCTGTTGGTCGTTTTACTTTTCACTGTCTTCCTGTTAAAGTAAGTTTCTGATCACTGGCATCAGTAGCTAAATGTGGAACAGACCTACATCATTTATGTTTATTGTTTCACTCAACAGGAAGTATACGACTTCCAGTCGATGCATCAGGAACACCGCTGCTGACAACCAGGAGCAGGTAAAGAAAATCTAATCTCCTCATCAGGATCATGATGTTTATCTTGAACAACCAGCAACATGTTTTTATTTTCCAGTAGAATCATTACTGTTGTGATCATCATGAGTTAAACTCTGCTCTCCTCCAGGATGAGATTTCAGCTCAACCAGCAGAGGAAGAACTTATTTACAGCCAGGTGAAGATGATCAACACAAACCGTCCCAAAGGCAGAGCGGAGCCACTTCAGCACCAAGAACAGGAGGAGACCCATTACGCTGAAGTTCAAATCAGAGCCAACTCCAGAGTAAACAGGTATTAGTGAGAGTTCTCAGCAACCTCATGGTGTGAACTTTAACCCGTTAACGTCCTCCACATTCAAAAGAAGAAAAAACAAATAAAAATTTTAATTTGTACATTATTCTTAATCCATTTTGACCAATAACAGTTTTAATTTGTACTAATAACAATGTAAGCGCTTTGAGTTGCCAAATGCGCTATATAAATAAAACTGCTTTGCCTTGCCTAAAACAATATGTTAATGGAAGGTAAATGTCCAACTTTATTACATCTCCAGATTTTTATTGTATTTTTTTCCAAGTTAAATTAAAAGTTTTTTTAAATATAGGGATTAAAACTTGTTTAAGTGGCTGACCTGCTAGTTGTAGAGGTTAATGGTAGGTGTGGGACTCGATTAAAAAAATAAACAAATTAATTAGAGGCTTTTGATTAATCGCATTTTAATTGTTCAAGAAAATTTGCCCCGAAAGCAATTTTTTAAAATGAAAAATAATGAGACAGAGAATCAAACAATAGTCATTGACATTATTATTGTAATTTCTAATATTTGAATTAAAAAAAATTCTTTTAAATTGTATTTCAATTCAAAACAGGTGGATATATATATATATATATATATATATATAAATATATATATATATATATATATATATATATGCAAAAACACATGAAGAGGAATTTCTGATCACACATTTGATTGTAGTTGTAGTTGTGTTTGGAGCACATAAAAAAGTTTAACATGGTCTTGTAGCCAAGGGTCTGAGCTTTAGAGGTGCAGCTTGACTATATTGATATTTAGGGCAAGTATTTTGCTGCTAAACTTCAACATTCCCCTCCCTCGTGCTTAAAGGGTTAAATGCGTTAATTTATTTTAACGCGTTATTTTTTTCAAATTAATTAATCATAATTAACACGTTAAATTCCCACCCCTAGTTAATAGTTGTTTGGCCCTAAGCAGACTACAGAAAGTTCAAAATGATGCGGCCAGATTTTTAACCAACACCGTCAGACGCATGCATAACACACCTATTCTCGCAGATGTACAATGGCTCCCAGTCAAATTTAGGATTCATTTCAAAGTCTTGTTGTATGTATGCAAGGCTTTGAATTGCCCCATCTCAATCCTATCTGGCGGACCTGCTGTCTCCGTATGTTCCCACTCGTCCCCTTCGTTCAGCAGATCATCTGCTGCTGGTTGTTCCAAAGGTCCGGTATAAATCACGGGGAGAGTGGCCTTCTCTCATGCAGCCCCCAAACTCTGGAACACTCTGCCCCTCCATGTGCGTTTGGCTCCCTCGGTCAGCAGGTTCAAGTCGGCACTTAAAACTCACTTTTTCAGTCTTGCCTTCCCTCTGACAATTTACATGAAAATCCAGCACTGGTTTTACTTTTCTTAATTTAGTTTTTATGACTCAGTAGCTCACTTTTTAACACCTTGCACTATCTTGTAGCTTTTTTTATTTTATATGTGCCATTTTAATTGGTTTTTATCACTTGCTGCATTATTTTTTACTTTCGATAGTGCTGTTACCTTCTACTTGTTCTCTTATTCTGTTAGTTTTTAGTAGGAATTTTTATCCGTGATTTTGTGCTATGTTTTTGTGTTTTACCTGATTTTCATGCTTTCATTATGTTTTGTTGATATGTTCGAGCATTTGGCTCTTTGCACTTTGGTTAGCTGCCATGCTATTTTTAAAAGATGCTTTATAAATAAACTAAAAGGATGAAGCTAAATAAAAGACTTTTAAATATGTTTTTAACTATAAATAAGTAAATATATTTTCTTTTACCTGCTTTAAACAAGGCTTCGTTTTTGGGACTTGTGCTCATTTATGATGATGACTTTTAACTCCACTGACTCAAATTGTTTTGGTCACTTAAACATAAGAAATATGAGACTTTTGTTGATTGGTTTTACTGTTTAATAATATTATTATGCTTTTTCTAGCTTTTGTGAGCTTTAAAGTTAAGTATCAGCATATCAAATGAATATTTATCATTTTTATTTTATAATCTAACTATTCTAATGCTTTTGTTTCTCCAGGATGATGTAAAGTGTTTTCTTTTTAGTCGTTTTAAATAAAAGTATTTTCTAAATGAATGTAATTTACCACATTAGAGGAAACCTTATTTTCCTTTTTTTCCCAGCTTAGGACTTTTTCACATTTTGCTAAAGGATGCTTGGTTTAATGCAGTGTTAACAGCTGATGCATGAAGTTAAAGATCCTGAATAAAATAAGTAATATTCTGCTCAAAAATTGTGATTTAAGTCTATTATTGCATTAAGATGAGCAACTCTTATTTTACAAAAGCAGAATAAGCACCACAGCTCAGTTCATGTTTGTCTGATTTGGCGTTTGCCGTCTGCTTTAGGAAAAGAAACTAACACGTCTTTATATAGTGTCGGTCATGAAACCCAACCAACACTTGTTTTTCACACTTGAGCCAGAACACATCGTCCCTGTTAAATAAAGCTTAACTTTTGATGCAGCAAACTGAACATGAAATGTTTAATCCTCCTTCAGGATTATAAACCTGGTCCATGAACATCAGATTACACTGTTTAGTTGTATGTTCAACCTCACAAACTGTGAGGTTTAATATCAATTTTATTAAAGGTACAATATGTAAGAATTTAACAATAAAATAACCACAAAACAGTCTAATGTAAGTCATGTTGGAAGGAAAGTTACATTTAAACAGATTTCCTTCTCAGCCCCCTGGAGAGTTGCCAGTTTTCCTCCTTTCAAAAAGGCCAAAGAGGGATGTAGTCTAGTCTAATCTGCATTATAAACGCTGCAGCGCGGCATTTGTGATTTGACTCCGCTCGACCCCTGAAGCCTTTTTCACACTGAACGCAGAACGGATGTGGCTCGGTTTCTGTGTGGCTTCCACAAAGATCAAAAATCATTTAGTCCAATCAGAACATGCACACAGGCTACGGTGCAGCGCAGATCAGGATGCGGAGCTCCGGAAAGTTTTGGCATGGAGTCTAATTTTTCCAGACAATCATGCAGATCGTCATTAAGTTAAAGAAATTACATTTGCCAAACAGGAAGTGAGACGTTATTTCAAAATAAAACCTGTTGCATTATTTTTGCCGGCTTTTGTTTTATTATTAATGACGAGGATATCAGGTCAAACTTCTAATCATTTGGTGCTCTTGTGGGAGCAGGTATCAGGATACATTCAGAACACAAACTGCCGTCAGTGTGAGTCAACAGAAACCGGACCGCCTCCATGTCACATTCTGTGTAAAATAGGCTTAAGAAGACATCTTTTTCGTTTAACTCTAATATCAGGTATAGAAGGCTAGAGGCTAATGCTGAGCTAACAATGCTAGTGGTGAATTAGAACCAAATAATTGGCTCTAAAAATGTCTTAAGCTACTTTTTCCAAATACCAACAACTCGATATTATAGTGAGATGTGTCATCTACTTATTAACTTACTGTGTATGACTCATCTTTGTTCATCATCTAGAATCTTCTGGTGCTGAGCTGTAGCTGGCAGCAGCCATGAAAGTCACAAAACAGGAGTGAGTCACTTGTGTTTGGAAAATGGGCTGCAGTACCCAAATCTGACCACAGGATGTCATTATTACATAATGCACCGTTAATGCAGACCATAGCGATTAGAGAAGAGGCAGCTTTCATGGTAGCCTAGAGAAGTCTTGACCCAGATCACTTTCAGGCAGCACTGAAGATATTAGAGGGTTTGATAAGTCAAAGCTCTGGGATCATGCAACTGGGACACGTTTTTTTTTCTTCTAAAATTGAATTATTTTATAACTCCACTTGTCATGTAAAACATGACTGATTTAACTTAATATCCCAGACTAATAAACAGTTCATCCAAAACATCCTTATTTAGGCATTTGTGTGTGTGTCTAGTCTCTCCTGATCTAAAGGTATTCAATCATTCATAAATACACAAGGTTAATAGTAATATCATTTATTACCACATTTTTTTACACTCCAGTAAATGATAGGAAAAAACCCCACAATGAGTTGGCTCCTGTTTGTTAGAGCAGGTTCCTCGTTAGCTGACAACTTGAGGCAGTTTTCGCTTCACTTCTAGTGAAAATGTGGGCTCAAGACAGGAAACGTTTGATGCACAACTCAAGTTATTAGAAGATAACCAATGCCTCAAAGGTAGGTGTGAATAACATCAGAATCAGCACCAGCATCACTTTGTTCTACAGAACGAGGTTTTTATGATAACTAGTGGTCCCTTTGATCATATTACATAAAAAATAATCACTTGATTGGTTTAAAAGATGCATATGATAATAAAAATACTGGCTTACCAGCCACAGTTAGAGGGTGTGCCTGTTTATTCAAACAAGGAGGGAAGGACGATCACTTCTTCTTTGGTTGTATAAAAACATTAAATCTGATCAACAGCAGTGGTAAGGTCCCATAGTGCTACATAATTCATCCACTAACTCAATATATTATTTTTCTGGTTAATTATAAGAGCCATACTTCAAACATCTATTAAATACTTCAGCTGAAAAAATAAAGTCACTTTTCACATTAGCCATTAGGTTGGTGTTCGTAGGGCTTCTTATTTCTGGTAGCCTCTACTTGTGACGTCCTTCTGTTATTTTTGTAGCAAAAGCTGCGCCAGAGACTGGAGGACGTCCCTCTTCTGAAACAGGTACATCTGAGTTTCCCACAGCATGTTGACGAGGACCGCGTCGCTCACCTCGTCCAGCATCACCTCATGGGACAGCTGTGGACTCAGTCTGCGCACACACAGTTTTACAGTATTTACACAAACACAATATCTCAATACAAAGTTGTCTTCTAGGTCACAAAGAATAAAAAACGTATTTGTATTCATACTTTAACTTCTGGATCTTTTAGATTTTAGCTTCCAACTTAAAGGAACACTTTGCAGTTCTGGTTTGTCTTTAGCACCCCCTAGGGTTCGCTAGTAAAAGCAAAACTTATCTCCTCGCTGTGCGTTCGTCTTTTTAACACCTTAATCTAACTGCTGAAATGTCTCCTCAGCCTTCATTAGTGTCTACAGGAGCGGTTCATCACTAAATCAAACAAATCAGCAGTGTTCACAATCTAAAACATGCAGGAAACATGCTGGAAGCAGACTGCAGTGCCAGAGATGTCAGCTCCTCCAACAGAGACCAGACCGGCACTCTGAAGTTGCAAATGCGGTACTCTGGCCACAGACGGCAGTGGGGGTCTGAGTGACCTGTCATTAACCATGTAAAGGTCATTTTAGCACATACTGGCTCAAGACAATGATTTACATTTTTGAAAAAGTTACATAGTATGGCTTTAACTGAAATGCAGTACAGCTGTTTCATAGTAAATGCTCGAGTTGGAAGCATGAAGGAAGAAATCTCTTCAAAATTTACAACATGACAGCAGATAATTTCATGTTGTCTGATGGTTTAAAGTGTCAGTAGAAAAATGTTTCTTTACAACTGGAAACTTTTCTTTGAGCCTCTCTATAGCACATGAAACTACGTTAGCAGTAGCTCAGGCTAATGTTAGCAGTAGCTTGGGCTAGCATTGGTCTGCGATTAGCATTAATGTGACTAATGTATTGCTAACATTAAAGAGGGTTGGGACATGCTAACGTAAGCTGCTGTGTCAAAGTTTATGTGTTAAACCAGCTTTTCTCAGAACAAACCATTTCTCCCAGCAGCCATTAGCATTACTAAGTTACACAGAAAAGCAGGTCGGAGACCTTTTGATATGCTACATTAGACACACCAAGCTGCCTATATTCAACAAAAACATTAAATGTGGTTTTAAATTCTCACCATTTAAAGTAACACATAAGACCTAAATATGATAGAAAGAATGGAGAAAAGGGATAACGGAGACGGAGAACTACCTGTGATAGATGGTGTCGATCATTTCACACCAGGCCTTGGCCCGGTCCACTGCACAGCCATCAGAGTCTGTGCACTGTTCAAAAAGACATCAGACCCAGAAAGACAAATACTTGTTAGAATGTTAGGGTTTAATCATGAGGACCATAATATAAAGGAAGAACAACAACTCACACAGTCCACCAGCATCTTGCCCAGCTCCTTCACCCCAACAAAAGTCTTGGCCAGCTGCAGAGGGTTGGTGGGCCGGAAAACATCCACGGAAGTAACCACTTCCTGGGGCGGTTTACCTGGAAACGCATCACTAGTATCTAAATACAGATCCTTCAGATACATCATTAAGCTTGGTTTATGCTTGACGCAAGTACATTCCGCGTGGAATCAGGCCAAGATGACTTTTGCAGCGTTTATACTTCCTGTGGCTTGTCCTTGCTGTGAGCCAATATTTTCCCAGACTGTAGGGGGCGAAATAGGGTGCTACGGCATGCATAAAACACACAACAGTCAGTCCGCCATGGTTTTCCGCGCGGGACCGTCCACGTAGTTAAAAAAATTCCTAGGTGTGCAGTGCAGAAACTTTGGGCCGCACGGAGGGGCGTGGTTGCTGAAATTATGTAATTTGGCCGCGTGGAGCCGTGCGGACCTCGCGGATGCATCAAGCAAAAACCAAGCTTTACGTTAAAGACATAAGTGACTAACCTGTCCCAAAAGACACAACTACACTCAACTTCTTGACATCCTGCTGGAGGCCCTGCGAGAAACAAAGAAGAAATGTTTTAAAGATAATGCCGCACTAGCAACTGAATACTGTGAGAAGAAATTGTCCACCTTGGCATTCAGAGTCTTGTTGTGTTGATGGATTTCTGTAATGGCGTCCAGTGTAGGGTTGTTAGCCAGCAGCCCACCATCCAGAAAACGCCCCATTGGTCGGAAATAGGTGGGAGCAGCACCACTGGAGCGAGCCGCTCTCCACACGAGCTGTTCTGATAGAAACACAGACATCTGGGACCTGAGCCATGGGTGTAACATCTGCAATTATTATTTTTCATGTGCATTCATAGGCTTTGATTTTATGTCAGTAAACCACCTGGTTTTATTGTTACCAATATTTGTGTGCAGATGAAAGTAAAGGTTAAAAATAGAATTATCTTAGAGGCTTTTATACTAAACCTGTTGCATCATAAGAAAACATTGAAGACCATATAATAATGTTCAGGGTGTTTGACTTTATGACTTTCACCTGCCCCCAGACACACACACACACACCTTCATCTGTCACCTTCCTACGCTTTCTGGGCGGCTCCTCTGTGTATCCTACTATCAACACATCCTCATCCTCCCATCCTGCAACAACAACATGGCTGACACTCAAACTGCACAGAGAAACAAGATGTCTTCATCATGTTTGGGTTCACTCAGAACATTCCTGTTTGGCTTGTTCACCACAGAGATGTGAGAACCTGGTGGTGTTAGGGTTAGCCATCATCTGTGAAAAAATTTGAGCACTTTGGTGCCATCTAGTGGTGCACAAATGACACGACTTGTGCAGTAGAGCAGCCACTTAACTGGGTATTTTTGTACCTTGTGGTGTGGTTAGAGGCTGGAAGGTGGCAGTTGAGGCATATGGAGGCTCTCTTGGATCTGGAGGGTCATAGTTCCTGAAGATATGCAGCTCGCCTGGATGTCTGTCAGCTAAAACACTGGTGACCATGACCCTGAGCAGAGAAGACAAAAGGTGGAGGGAGTAATGACGAGTATTTTTATTATCGGTACACTCCTCTAATGTTACACCCTCACACGAGTGGTCACCTGGGATACTGAACATCTGTCATCTTGGTGTTTTCTCCAAATTCTTTCTTCAGGAAATCCTCCAGTGGTGCAGATTCGTAGGGTCTGGACCCTTTAAATACCTGCTCCTTCATGCGGAAGTACAGGCAGCGCAGGTACTCCATAGTCTTACCTGTCCACAAACATAAAAACTATATTACAGCTCTGATGGCACATTAAAATATAGAGCGTTTAAAAAAAAAGACACACACCGTGAATTATAGCAAGGGCAAGGATGCCCCCTGTGCTCGTGCCAGCGATCCAGTCAAAGAGCTCTCTGGTGGGACGTCCTGCTTCTTTCTCCAGAGCAATCAGCATCTGGATCAGCACCAGGCCTTTGATACCGCCACCATCCAGACACAGGAGCCTGTCCGTCCTGACGGGGAGCGAATATACGACTTTTAACAAAAACAGAAGGCCATCTCTGACCTGACTTGACCTTCCTCTTGAAAGAAAAACAAAAGTAACATCCACAATCCCTAAACATGACACATTACCTTCTACACAGTATTACATAATCCTAACTGCAATCTTTATTTAAGTCTTCTAATAATGTGCTCATACTTACCTGAGTTTATCCATTTTGGCACCATCGGGCACACATGAGCCTCCATCCATCGCCCCAATTGCAGCTCCAACAAACATAAGGTGATCAAACCCTGCAAGGTGTTCACACACACAAACACGCCATTAAACATATGCATGAAAGAAGGAAGGAGAAGATGCTTGGTCTTTTGTAAGATGTGTTTACAAAAAGTCATTAAGGGATGTTTTACTTTATGAAAAAAAAAGACACTTAAAGTTATTATTTATAGTGTTAAATGTTGCTCTATTGAAAAACCCTTAAAACGCTAACAAAACAGAATGATTTAAGACAAATCAATTTTGCAGTAATGCATAAAAGTTGTTTTAAGTCTAAAATGTTCAAATATGTGATGCATAAAAATGCTATTTGGAGAAAAAAAAATAAAAAGTTGAACTTGAGAGCAGTAACAGGGAGGTGAAGCTGATGGAGGACGGCGTTACCTATGCCTTGAGGCCTGGTCTTGTTGGAGATTGGAAGAGGAGGAGGACTGTCAGGGGAGGGGGGCAGGCAGCGATGGACTCCTACACTACATAGCATGTCCAGCAGTATCTTTCTATTAGGACCTTTCATGTTAATACAAACACAAGCATGTTAGGCATGCACACACCTCCCCACACACACACACACATGCTTCAAACAGAACAGAGAAAGGAGACATGTTTAGATGAGATGCCTAAAAGGCAGCGAGAAAAGAAAACGAGCAGAGAGCAATCAACGTTTAAAAAACAGCAAACTCCTTTCACCAGTGAGAGAATTTTTAAAATCACACCCATATTTATTAAAGGAGATACATATGAGTTTTTCTCCATAAGTTATAATAGTTATATCGTCTATAAAAACAACTCTGAATTTCAGCAGTTTTATTCTTGACCTTTTCAGTACCTTCCAGAATGAGCAGTTTTAGCCTTTTAAGTCGTACTCAGGGGGAAAAAAGCTCAGATGAGCCTGAATCAGGAAGTACAAGTCAGCTGGAGGAGAAAGTAGCTTCAGACGGCAGAATTTGGACTCTTATTTCCTGATATTTGGACATCTCGCTTCTGATTGGATAACAGTGTGGTCCCCCGCACTAGGTGTCGGACTCGTGGTGATCGGGCTTTCTCTGTTCTAGCGCCATCTCTCTGGAATCAGCTACCACCGTCAGTTAGACTTTCCACATCTCTGCAGGTTTTTAAGAGTCGACTGAAGACACATTTTTATCGTCTAGCGTTTCCAGATCTTGCCTGAAGGCTGGTTGTTTTTATGTGTTTTATGCATTTTTATAGTTTTATATTGTCGTTTACTGTTGAATTTTTTATCATGTTTTTATGTTGTTCCTCAGCGCCTTGGCCTCCCGTGATGGGAGTGGAAGGCGCTTTATAAATAAAATTTTGATTGATTTGATTGATTGAACAGCAACATGACTCTACCACTGACTGTGTTCGCTTTGCAACGTTGATGTTTTATCTCCACAAATAACACAAGCCTGGAAAAGTGTAGAGGAGTTGCTAATGCTAACGGTTAGCTTCTACTAGCACAGATGTTCTCTGGTGTTTCCTGGACGCTAAACCAACAACAGCCTTCCCCGTCGTGAGTCAAGATGGTTGAGTCCATGAATGTTAAGTGACAGCGTGACGTAGATCTGTCAAGCTTGTCAAATCCTAGAGTTTCACCGTCAGAAGCTAATGCAGGAGATAGGTGTAGAAGAATATTTTCATGTTCAGCCTGTATGAAAAACTCAAAGTGACCAATTATAATCATAATTTAAAAATATAATAATTAAAAAGGAGTTTTTCAGTGTTCCACACCTTTAAGAAAACAAGCTGGAGCTGGCCACGCCCACCTATCCCTCACTCAGGCTGCTATAAACTGAGAAGCTCCGATATCTGGGAGGCAGAGCCGCTGCTCCTCCAGTTACAGCTCCCTCTTGCATGTGAGAGTTGGTTCTATTCTAATTTCCATCCATCCATCCATCCATTTTCTCCCGCTTATCCGGAGTCGGGTCGCGGGGGCAGCAGCTTAAGGAGGGAAGCCCAGACCTCCCTCTCCCCAGCCACTTGGGCCAGCTCCTCCGGGGGAATCCCAAGGCGTTCCCAGGCCAGCCGAGAGACATAATCTCTCCAGCGTGTCCTGGGTCTTCCTTTGGGTCTCCTCCCGGTTGGACGTGCCCGGAAAACCTCACCAGGGAGGCGTCCAGGAGGCATCCTAATCAGATGCCCGAGCCACCTCAACTGGCTCCCCTCGATGTGGAGGAGCAGCGGGTCTACTCCGAGCCCCTCCCGGATGACCGAGCTCCTCACCCTATCTCTAAGGGAGAGCCCAGCCACCCTGCGAAGAAAACTCATTTCGGCCGCTTGTATCCGCGATCTCGTTCTTTCGGTCACTACCCAAAGCTCGTGACCATAGGTGAGGGTAGGAACGTAGATCGACCGGTAAATTGAGAGCTTCGCCTTTCGACTCAGCTCTCTCTTCACCACGACAGACCGGTACAATGCCCCCATCACTGCAGACGCAGCACCAATCCGCCTGTCGATCTCACGCTCCACCCTTCCCTCACTCGTGAACAAGACCCCGAGATACTTAAACTCCTCCACTTGGGGCAGGACCTCGTCCCTGACCTGGAGAAGGCATTCTACCCTTTTCCGACTCAAGACCATGGTCTCGGATTTAGAGGAGCTGATTCTCATCCCAGCTGCTTCACACCCGGCTGCGAACTGCTCCAGCGAAAGCCGGAGATCACGTTCTGACGAAGCCAACAGGACCACATCATCTGCAAAAAGCAGAGACCTGATCCTTAGGCCACCAAAACGGATCCCCTCACCACCTTGGCTGCACCTAGAAATTCTGTCCATAAAAGTTATGAACAGAATCGGTGACAAAGGGCAGCCTTGGCGGAGTCCAACTCTCACCGGAAACGAGCCCGACTTACTGCCGGCAATGCGGACCAAGCTCTGACACTGGTCGTACAAGGACCTAACAGCCCGTATCAAGGGGCCTGGTACCCCATACTCCCAGAGTACCCCCCACAGGGCCCCCCGAGGGACGCGGTCGAACGCCTTCTCCAAATCCACAAAACACATGTAGATTGGTTGGGCGAACTCCCACGCACCCTCCAGGACCCCCCCAAGGGTATAGAGCTGGTCCAGTGTTCCACGGCCAGGACGAAAACCACATTGCTCCTCCTGAATCCGAGGTTCGACTATCCGACGGACCCTCCTCTCCAGAACCCCTGAATAGACCTTACCAGGGAGGCTCAGGAGTGTGATCCCCCTGTAGTTGGAACACACCCTGCGGTCCCCCTTTTTAAATAGGGGGACCACCACCCCGGTCTGCCAATCCAGTGGAACTGCCCCCGATGTCCACGCGATATTGCAGAGCCGCGTCAACCAACACAGCCCCACAGCATCCAGAGCCTTAAGGAAATCCGGGCGGATCTCATCCACCCCCGGAGCCTTGCCACCGAGGAGTTTTTTGACCACCTCAGTGACCTCAGCTCCAGAGATTGGAGAGCCCAACCCAAAATCCCCAGACTCTGCTTCCATCCTGGAAGACGTGCCGGTGGGATTGAGGAGGTCTTCGAAGTACTCGGCCCACCGATTCACAACGTCCCGAGTCGAGGTCAGCAGCACACCCTCCCCACTGTAAACAGTGTTGGTAGTGCACTGCTTTCCCCTCCTGAGACGCCGGATGGTGGACCAGAATCTCCTCGAAGCCGTACGGAAGTCTTGTTCCATGGTCTCACCGAACTCCTCCCATGCCCGGGTTTTTGCCTCTGCGACCACCCGAGCCGCATTCCGCTTGGACTGCCGGTACCTATCAGCTGCCTCCGGAGTCCCACAGGCCAAAAAGACCTGATAGGACTCTTTCTTCAGCTTGACAGCATCCCTAACCGCCGGTGTCCACCAGCGGGTTCGGGGATTGCCGCCACGACAGGCACCGGCCACCCTGCGGCCACAGCTACGGTCAGCCGCCTCGACAATGGAGTCACGGAACATGGTCCATTCGGACTCAATGTCCCCCGCCTCCCCCGGGACGTGTTCGAAGTTCTGTCGGAGGTGGGAATTGAAGCTCCTTCTGACGGGAGACTCTGCCAGACGTTCCCAGCAGACCCTCACAACACGTTTGGGTCTGCCAGGTCTGACCGGCATCCTCCCCCACCATCGAAGCCAACTCATCACCAGGTAGTGGTCAGTTGACAGCTCCGCCCCTCTCTTTACCCGAGTGTCCAAGACATGCGGCCGCAGATCAGATGAAACGACAACAAAATCGATCATCGACCTGCGGCCTAAGGTGTCCTGGTGCCAAGAGCACATATGGACACCTTTATGCTTGAACATGGTGTTTGTTATGGACAATCCATGACGAGCACAGAAGTCCAACAACAGAACACCACTCGGGTTCAGATCAGGGGGGCCGTTCCTCCCAACCACACCTCTCCAGGTCTCACTGTCGTTGCCCACGTGAGCATTGAAGTCCCCCAGCAGAACGAGGGAGTCACCCGAAGGAGCGCTTTCCAGCACCCCCTCCAGGGACTCCAAAAAGGGTGGGTAGTCTGAGCTGCAGTTTGGTGCATAAGCACAAACCACAGTCAGGACCCGTCCCCCCACCCGAAGACGGAGGGAGGCTACCCTCTCGCTCACCGGGGTAAACCCCAACGTACAGGCACCAAGATGGGGGGCAAGAAGTATGCCCACCCCTGCTCGGCGCCTCTCAGTGGGAGCAACTCCAGAGTGGTAGAGA
The DNA here is from genome assembly GCA_006937985.1 of Aphyosemion australe. NCBI lineage: Eukaryota > Metazoa > Chordata > Actinopteri > Cyprinodontiformes > Nothobranchiidae > Aphyosemion > Aphyosemion australe. The sequence goes on along the minus strand of SSNS01000307.1, from coordinate 399,165 downwards.
GTCCAACCCCTCTCGAGGAAACTGGTTCCAGAGCCAGAGCCATGCGTTGAGGTGAGTCCAACTATATCTAGTCGGAACCTCTCAACCTCACACACCAACTCCGGCTCTTTCCCCACCAGAGAGGTGACATTCCACGTACCAAGAGCTAGCTTCTGTAGCCGAGGATCAGACCGCCAAGGTCCCTGCCTTCGGCTACCGCCCTTTGCACATTGCACCCGACCCCTTTGGCCCCTCCCACGGGTGGTGGGCCCATGGGAAGGGGGACCCACGTCTCCTCTTCGGGCTATGCCCGGCCGGGCTCCATGGGTGAAAGCCCGGCCACCAGGCGCTCGCCAGCGTGCCCCAACTCCAGGCCTGGCTCCAGAGGGGGGCCCCGGTGACCCGCGTCCGGGCGAGGGAACACTGGTTCCATTCATTTTATTCATCATAAGGGGTCTTTGGGCTGCACTTTGTCTGATCCCTCACCCAGGACCTGTTTGCCATGGGTGACCCTACCAGAGGCATAAAGCCTCAGACAACTTAGCTCCTAGGATCATTGGGACACTCAAACCCCTCCACCACGATAAGGTGGCAGCCCAGGGAGAGGCTAATTTCTAATTTCCCCATTTGTGATGTCACAAACAGGGTCTTTTTGAAATGGCTTGCTTTAGGCACTTAATTCCTAAAACCAAACACTGACATAAAATGGATGGACGGGTTGTTTTATGTTTGGAGTGTTAATAAAGACAGTAGACACCCACGTGATAGCACAAAGGGATGCAAAAGTGAGTTTTGCATAATATAAAAAAATATATAAATTTTTTTTTTTACTCAGAAGGAACAAACTTAACAGCTTTGCATAGGGCTTGTTGAGATATTATCACCAGAATTATTTTTCTTTTCTTTTTTTTTAATAAATACTTCTAAGAGATCAGTAACAGAAGTAAACACAACATCTAGGAGTTTTTAATACATAATACAGTACAGATATTAGAGAAGCTGCCATAGAAGTAGCTCAAACATGAATAGAAAACAGTACCTGAAGCTAATAACATCAAGTTTCTGCAGTCGACTTAGTCATTACGACGAAATGTAAACTTTGTGAATAAGCTTACTTTCAAATGATTTTAAATAACTGAGCTGCTGAACAAAAAGAGTAAATATATTAGATAAAATGTGTCACAAATGGCTTTATATTGTTTGTTTGATCAAAATCACTCGTTACAGCTTTACATGCAGATCTGTCACCCCCACTGGAGCACATGCTGTTTTAATTACACTCCATAACATCCGATATTTATCGTTATTTTATTCAAGCACATTCGTTTGTCGTTTAATTGCTTCACTAACCAAACCTTACCTTTGCTCGTGCGTGCAGCAATGAGTCCAGGTGTTTCTCCAAGATCGTTATGGATCTCAACATCAGCCCCGAACACAATCAGAGCTTTGATCATCTCTATGTTATCCGTCTGCCGAGCAAAGGTAAAAATTATTTCTTGAATGGGAGTTGCCTGTAAATTTAAAACCTAAAAATAATAATTTCTTGCTTTTACTGCTTGCAATTATTGAAATAAATTTTCATTTTTGGGAACAAGTTGTGTCTTATTCTAGGGCATCTGGAGTATCGCTGGGAGTTTATTGTTCTAAACAAAACTATCTCACACACCTTCATGGCTGAGTGCAAAGCCGTGTTTCCATCCCGACCCTTCAGGTTAGCATGTGCCCCGTGGGTGAGCAACACCATAGCTGCCTCGAATCGCCCCCTTTCGGTCAGAATGTGGAGGGCGCTCTCTCCCGTCTTACTCAGGTAGTTCACATCACAGCCGCGATCCAGCAGCAAACGACACATCTGCCACAGAAACACCAAAAATACAGACATTTAGTTGGTGTTAACTCTTCTTTTGTCAGTCCAACACTGCAGATTTACACAGGAGTTTAGTTTTCTCTAGGTTAATATGTTAACCTCCACACCACAAACTAAAATGTTCTTTGCAGAGCTCAGTGTTCAAGTCTAGCAGCTAAAAAAGTCATGTAGCGTGTTTAACCTCAGCTGTTTTAGACCAGTGCAGTGGTGTCCCTCCATACATGGAGTCTTCAGCTTGGAGCTGGCCAGGATCTGCTTTGAGAATCTCCTCCACACAACTGAAACACACACACAGACATACGCACACACACCAATGGCATTTGTCATACAATTCATCATTTTCATTCATTTACTTAAGTTAATTATTATTATCTATGTTATTAATTACAAAAATAAACATTCTGATGATTTAACAGCAGTTTGTGGTTTATTGCAAATCAGTTGTTAGTAGAGGAATTATTCAATGTTTGAACATTTGGCCTTAAAGGGATATTCCACCCAAAATTTTGCATCAGCGCAGTAATTCTCTGCAGATGTTGGTCGCGCTCTGGCAGCAGTCTGTCTGCTAGCATGCTAGTACCTGCCATTCACTTCCATTGCTTATGCTAAGCTAAAGCTAAACTAAAGCAGACGAACTGCTGCCAGATCAGGAGAATTACTGCGCTGGTTACAAAATGCTTTTTAACACTTATCTAACTCTGGGAAATATGTCAACAGACAAAATTTCAATTTTGGGTGGAATATCCCTTTAAAGATAAAATAATCCAAGAATTGTGTCTTTTTACTGATCCCGAGTAGGTTAAGGAACATATGACGTTTTGCAGCTGAAATATCCTTCTACAAAATATAGATTTTGGGGCTATTAAAGTTATAATAAAAAAAATCTTAAAGGAGCAATATGTAAGAATTTTACAGTGAAATAATCACTAAACAGTAAAGTCTCAATCATGTTGAAAGGAAGGTTACATTGAAACAGATTTCCTTCTGAGACAGCTGGGGAGTTGTCAGTTTTTCTCCTTTCAAAATGGTCAAAGAGGGACGTAGTCATTGTTTACAATCTGTCCTGCCTCCATACTTCCTGGTTCCAGAGCCAATCATATGTGAGCCTGCTGGGTGACCAAGTCTTCAACCCAAACACTGTGCAGACATTTGTACCTAAGCCAGTAAACATGAGCGAACCAGAAGTTATTCCTTGTACCCCTAAGAAATCCTTTTTGTTTTACTCTAATTTTGGGTTAAGACAGCTAGAGGTTAACAATACTAACGCTGAATTAGAAATAGGTAAATAGTAGGCTTTAAAATGTTCTTGAGTTAATTTTTTTAATTACCAACAACTCGGTATTACAGTGAAATGTATATTTATCATCAACTTACTGTGAATGACTTGTCTTTGCTTGTCATCTAGAATCTTCTGGCGCTGATCCGAAACTGGCAACAGTTGCTCAGAGAGGACTTGTTTGTTTTGAATCATAAACTGCAGTACCCACATTTGACCACAGGATGTCATTCTTACTTTAGGCACCTTTAATTTGCTTTTAGTTAAAATATTTCTAACTTTAGTTCAAACTATTCATTTATCTTAAAAGAACCATCCATAAACCAATGTATACTGTTTTAGTTTATCTTTATAGGAAACATTCCTACTGAAAGATTTCGGGAGAGTCCCTTTAATATAATTTTACTGACATATGGAGTTCATCCCCAGCTGTCCACACTAAAGGAGATCATAAATAATGATCCCTCTTTAAAGTAACACCTGATCTCTTATTCTTAAAGGAACTAGGAACACAATCTCAGCTGTACCAGTGTTCAGTGATAACAAAACTAGCTCACCGAGGGTTTGTTATCACCCTTCCTCCCACTCACCCCTTCTGACTGTACTTCACAGCCGTGTGGATGGGATAACCAGCACTACCAACCACATCACACTTCGCCCCACCCTCCAGCAAGGCTTTGATGGACTCCCCGCGTCCCTGACGACAGGCCACGTGGAGCGGAGTTTCCCCGTCGTTATTTAGAGCATTCACCCCTGAACACAACTGTGAGCACAAGGCCTGTAGGGGGAGAGGATGATGGGAAAGCATGAAAAAGAAGAGGAGAAATCATGTTAACAAGAATCCAACACTGTTCTTCACATGCTTATTCCTACTTTACACAAATAATATCCTTGATTCCAGGTTCACGTGTGCATGGGAACCAAGGGGCAAACTCCACCTGCCAAGAGTGACGCCAACAAGGAAGTGACAAAAATTGTAGTTTCCCCCCTCATCCACTAGGGGCTGCATGTAGTGCATGCAACTCAATACTGAACAAACTAAAAGTATCGTTTGCATGTCGAACGTACAGTTTAAAATGATAAGAGGAATCTACAAACAATGGCTACTGTTTGAGGGCGTCGCCATATTGGAATCCTGACTTCTCTGACTATGGTAACCAGAATGCTGTTAAATCGGGTGTGATGTCATTCCCAGTTCTGAGTTCCGACTTTCGAGGTAAATCGAACGCACCATTACAGCCCAGAAGGGAGAAGTTAGAAGAGTCGCTTAACTGCAATTTTCTGGGTTAAAGTGCCAGCTCATTTCTGTTAGCTCAGTTAGCTCATAGCTACATCAGCTCAAGAGTTTGATGGGTGTCAATCATCTGTTCCCACCATCACAGCCCCACTCTCAGCTCTTTTTTTGTATCTTTTGTGAGTGACGAGACGCTTGACGTGGCCAAGATAGTGGTGGTTGGAGCCACCCACTGGGCTTCAATTTAGCTCTTCAGAAAACTACAGTGACAGCGCGGAGGGCTCGTCCATTATATATACAGTCAATGATACAAACACAACAAAAGAATTACATACATTATTTATTGGAAACCACTTTCAGAATCATTTATTTTTGAGAAACTTGAGCTGCACACGTTTGTCCAGAGATAAGATGGCAGGTGTGACATGACAACCTGCTGCAGGTTTTTGTTTTCATAGATGCAAGGTGCTAGCAGCTGCTGATGGCTGCTATGTAGAAACAAAAAGATAATATAAAACTGAATGTTTTGCCTGACTTTAACATGGCATCTTTAGACAAGATGAAACTGTTTGTGTTCTTCTGAGGAAGGTAAACAAGTATTTTGTGTCTTTGAGACTGGAAATCACTCAAGATTACTGTGAGAAGAATTTGTCAACAACAATAACAACAACTTAGTTTATTGAATTAATTTCAAAGTAATGTAGTTTATTAGCATTTTCCACAGGTGGACAACCTGGATTTAAACTCCGACAACAAATGGCAAAACAGCAACACGGCTGCAGCCTGTTCAGGAAGTAAATGAGAGTCTCACCTGGATGATGACAGGTGAGTCTTGCTTGGAGGCACAGTGCATGGGTGTTTCCCCGTTGTGGTCTTTGATGTCAGTGCGGGCCTGGCTCTCCTCCAGGAGCTCCTTCACACTCACCAAGTCGCCTTTTTCACATGCCAGGTGCAGAGGTGTCTGTCCTGATGCATCCTGACCATTAATCTGACTGAACACAGAAATATGTATACCCTTTTTTATTAACTGCTTAATAAACAGCTTTAATAAAAAAGTTAAAGTTTAAGATATAAGACATTGTTTGGGGGCAGTCCTAAAGTTCCAACTATATCAGCAGAGTATAAAAGCTGGTTTGTAGAACTCGTTTGTTTAAGTTGAGGTGTCATGATGTAAAAAAGCAAAAGCAAAAAACACAAAACTCTTTCCTGGTTTGCCAACTTAAAAGATTAAAGGGTTTATTAGCAGAACTGAAAGTTTTATGTTGACTTTTTCTCTCTCTGTGTGTTTTCCATATGCAAATTGATTTCCCTGCAAAAATACTTGTAAATGCAAAGTGTTTTAGAGGTTGATCAAGAACACTTGTCCTCAACTTTAAAGGTAAATATGGTAATAAATAATCAGTGATCAGGGAACTTTTTTAATTTTAAGCTGATTTGGCAAGGTAGCTTTATTTTTAGAGCACATTTCATACACAGAAGCAATTCAATGTGCATTCCAGGCATTCTGAATAAGCTGCAGTTGTTTTACAGCTTTTTTGGGGATACCAGCCAAAAGACCGATGCAATAGTCCGGCCTGCTAGCGACGAACGGGGTGAATGAGTTTCTCTAGAACTTGTCTAGACACGAGATGTCTGAGTCTTGCTATTTGATGAAGATGATAAAACGCTTATCTAGTTATGGCCTTAATGTAACCAGTGACGCTTAGGTCTCAATCAACTATGACACTAAGATTGCTAACCTGAGTCTTTTTTTTTTCATTCCTCTGGAGCAATAACCTCCATCATATCTTTATTTCCAAAAACAATAACTTCAGTCTTGTCTTTGTTTAACTGAAGGACGTTTGACTGCATCCAGTCATTAACTTGCTCCAAATACTGACAGAGTGAGGGGACCACAGTCACTAGGTGATAAAGCTAGGTAGATCTGGGTGTCATCTGCGTAACTATGATAGGTAATGTTGTTATTGTATATGACCTGACCCAGGGGGAGCATGTAGAGATCGAAGATCAGTGGTCCAAGAATCAAACCTTGGGGGACCCCATGTCATGGTGATCATGCAGCTTTGATTTGTGATCACCAATTGAAACAACATAACCCATTTTCGAGATATGATCAAAACCGACTATGGACTGCACTGAGATCGAGCATCATCAGAACAGATGTTCTGCCTGAATCTGTATTGATACGAATATCATTTAATACATGATATTCTTTACCTTTACCTAACTGATAGTTGTGGCTTCTTCCTTGAAATTCTCATCCTTATCAGTATCACCAAGACATAATGAATTTTATTAATACAATATTATTAAGAGTTTTGCATGATAAAACTCAAATGTCTCATGATACTTTCTTCATTTATATCAGTATCATCTCTGTGTGAACCTGCTCTCTGATTCAACCTTGATACACATCATAAAAATAAACCTGCTTGCATCTGTCTCACCTCTGGACATGGTTGTGTTTGAGACACTCTCTCAGGCCGGTCTCCACAGCAATGTGAGCGGAGCTCCAGTCCGGGTGACTCCGGATGCAGTCAACAATCGTCTGCACCGTCTCGACCTTCAGAGGAAGAATCTCATAGAAGGGTTTAAGTTTGAGGGCATACTGCTGGAACCACTCCATGGCATCTTCCTCTAACACCACCTGAAACAGCCTGCAGACAGCAATGTTGTGCTGTATTAGCATTTATAACAGGTAAATGTGCATGATACGTTTACAAATGAAACATTTTGATTATCTCTCCTTTAGGAATGTTGCTTTGATAAGTCAGATAAACAAGGACTACTGTACAATTTACTGTAAGTACCACACCGCAAATTCTTGGAAACCTTAACAGCGAACTCCAACTTTATTTATAGATCTCATTTAAAAACAACAAAGACCAGATCTGTATCTGCATTATTAAGATTATTTAACAGGCTCGGCTGGTTTGAATTCAGTTTTGATCTACTGTAAAAGCAACACAAGGAATTTTTCAAAACCGGTTTATCAGTATCCACCTGAAAAAGTCAACAGTGATTCGATGATGGATTTAGTTGAGCAGGTTTTTTTTAAAAAAACACAAGTCAACGGTGATCTAAATATAATCATATCTCACACGTTAAAGACACCAAATCTACATCTGATGTGAACCTTCAACCCCACATCACTGATGGTCTTAGATTTACACAAGATCTATACTGACCTCAGACTCGTCGTCGGTGTCTCGGGAAAAAGTAGCAAACAGTCCCATGACTGACACTGTGTGTTTTTGTACAGGACCACGCGACCTTCCTGTTTTAAGATGATTTTGCCTCCTCCTCCATAATCAGACTGCGGGACATCTTTGACACGGTATGGGTTTGTGAAGAGCGTCGACACAGATGAGACGGTGTCCAACAGCCGACCCAGGAATTGCATTGTTTTCTGATAACTGAGAGATAATGAAATGTACATCAGTGCTGATGACCACTATGAGGTGCCATCTGTAAAGTCAAACAGTCATAACTTAACATTAATATTTTGGGTTATTTAGCCTATCGTAAGCGAAAAAAAGTTTGTAAAATAAATATTCAACTCGAAATTAAATATTTAGTTAACATTTATAAATGTATGAATAACATGGTGAAAATATGATTTAAAAAATTAACTCCATTTGTTTTCCTCTTATAGGCTAAATAACCCAAAATACTGCTGTTAAATTGTGATTCTTTTACTTTACAAATGGCACCCCATATACCTCAGCCCTTCTTCACACAAAATAAAGTCTAGATCTGCATTTTATGACTTCTCCACCTCCTCTACCACTTCTTGTGGGATTGTTGTCAGCATTAATGAATCATTTATTTCATCTCCAGTGCAGGATGTCACTGTTCAAGAAGAGAAACAAGCACTTTCTAACAGACACTTAACTGTAAGGACCCTTATTGGTATAAATTACTATTTTAGTAAGAGTGCTAACGAGCTGCACTTGCAGGCATTAATTATCAAAGCTGTAATAGTGATCGCACATAATTGTTAGCTGTCAACCAAGACCCGTTAATTTAGTTTCGTTTTTATGAATAAACACAAATGATGCTTGCTCGTTTAGATAATAAACAAAAGCCTTCATTCGCGCATACATTTCAAAAAGTCCACAATCAAACGATAAAAGCTAAAAACGTGCAATAAATTAGCGTACTAAACACTCCTGTATTAAATGTTTCCGATTTACCCAAGTCAGATATTTCTGGAAACATAATAGGTTCTAATCAGCTCGCTGGCAACTGGAACTAATCGCGTTAAATTGAATGAAACCAGTTAGTTTACCTGCTAGCTTCTGTCTGCGCCTCAGTGTGACTTCTGACCGCTATATCAACAGCCACCACCTCAACCAAGCTTGATACCAATCATGATTGACGTGAGCTCGTCCAATCACAGCACTCGTTTTAGACAAGTCCTGTGAAGAAGGCGGGGCGTAACAAAATAGATGCCTGGGGGGACCGGGGTACTTTTCATGTAAATTTACATACAGGAAACGTCACTTAACCCAATGACTGTAGAAAACACCGCAACACTTTATCTGCGGTGGAAAAGATCTTCACATCAGTTTGTATTGTATCTACTTCATATCCAGGCTTCTGCGTGATATTTGTCTTAAGATCAGACAAATGCAACTACCTGATTGAATTAAAACCCAAGATATATGGCCTGTAGGTAGGCATTTGGAAAAAATATATAAAGTATGTTTCACAACTGTAATTTCCAAATGCACTTTATTTTTTGCAAAATGAATAAAATAAATAAATAAATAAATAAATAATAAATAAAATCAATAAACACCAGAAAACTAAATCAAATCAGTATTTTGTGTGACCAAGCATTCAAAATAATGTCATTAAATAAAAACACTAAGGTGCTGAGATCAGGGGGTCTGCGTTATCTGTGCCACAATGTCCAAGGCTTCTAGTTCTTAATAAGTCAAAGAATGTCTTTAATACCATTATCTGTGCTTATAGGGCTGTTTCCGTCAGTCAGATGCCTCCCTGACGGTTATGAAGCATGGGCATACAGGGGGACACCCCCACCCCCCACCCACCCACACACACACACACACACACACACGCGCGCACACAATTTTGAAATCAAATTACTTCCTTGATTGCATGATAAATCTGCTTGTACATTTCAACATTGAAGATATAGTCTATTTTTACTTAATTCCAAACTGTTTTTTATAAAATACAGCCATTATCTTGCAGTACTCTTGTGAAGTCATATTAGGCCAGAAAAAAGTCATAATGAAGCAACAAACACAAGAAAACACTATTTTGTTCCTCCATCTCATTCTATAGCTAAACTAATGCTTATGTTTTAGGCTACTTCATGGAATTATTTCTCTTTAGGTGCAATTTTCAGCCTTGCTATTTAAATGTGCATAATTTCTTTTTGATTTGCAGAGCAAAGCGATTATTATGAGAAGGGTACAAATAGGTAGATGTCTGTCTGGGTGAAGCTTTGTAGATTTATTTTATTTATTTATGTTTTGTTAGAAGTTGAGTGCATTTACTCTGAGTAGGAACCGTGAGCACTGTGCGGTAATTTGCGCCCCTTTGAAGAGGCGACCAGAGATGACCCCGGTCACGTGACCCACAGACAACACCGCCGCCGCTTCTGCTGCATGTGTGTGTGTGTGTGTGTGTCTGTTGCCTCTCATACAGCCTGACTGTGGTCGACCGGAGCGCACAGCGGAGCTGCTTGACGACTTTACAGACACACATACAGAGAAAGGCAGCTTAGCTCGAGCAGTAAAGCATGGAGCTCTCGGCGGCGGGAGATCGCATTTTCGCCGCAGAAGCTATACTGAAACGGCGCGTCCGTAAGGTGAGCCGCCGCCGCCGTCCTTCAGAAGAGTGACTGACTGCAGATGTTGGTCGCGGTCAGCACCGCTCCGCTCCATAGGCTCTATGCCTATACAACGCTATGGAGGCCTTGCGGTTGACGAATGCCTATAGTTTGATAGCCAGTGTTAGCTAGAAGCTAACGCTAGTCTCTCGGTCTTTATATTTAGACAATGGCAGAGCAATAAAAACAGCGACACAAAGGAGCGACTAGCGGCAAAAGAACAAGGCGGCCAGAGGACGTGGGCTGTGCTAGCAAACAGGGATTTCTTTACCAGCTAATTTTAGCTGAAGCTATATGGTCACAGTTTGCTGACAGTAGAAGTGTAGGACCCACATTAAAGGCTGCCTGCGGGTTCTGATTTAAAGAGCCAAAACATTTGTCCCAATTGCGTTAAGATCTGATCTGGAGTCTGCCAGCCACTGATGATTTAGGACTTTTAGAAGTTTCATCTGTGCAGAAAAACTCATGGCTTTTATATCCTGGAAGGTCCCCTATAGATCCCCCTATAGGCTCCCATCTGTCTGACCCACCAGGCCTCTTGCTCCTAAAATGTTTGTACATTAAAAACAAATTCTCAGACAGAACCTACCAAGAAATGACCAAAAGTGAGATGTAAATACATGAAAAGGTGGTGGAATGAATCATGTTGGATTAACTTTTTGTGCATTGATATGAAAATAGTAAAGAATAAGACAAAAATTCAGAGGTGAGATTTTTTTGACTCTTTCCCCAAACCAATCGGTTTTTTTTTAATCCAAATTTTTTTCCTCTTGCAGGGAAGACTTGAATATCTGGTTAAATGGAAGGGATGGGCAATGAAGTACGTACCACTCCAAATGCTGATTTAAAGTATAAATGTACAAATAAAATTCATTTTGAAATTTATTTGAGTTAAATTGTGTATTTTTTGCATGTGTGTTTTTCTCTGTTCTTTAGGCACAGCACTTGGGAGCCTGAGGAGAATATTCTGGATGACAGGCTGATTTTGGGCTTTGAGCAAAAGTGAGTGAATCACGTGGGTTTTTGACATTTTCTGCTGAAATTCTTTACATAAACAAAAGTTGGTAACACTGTACAATAAGGGTCTCTTTATTAACGTTACTTAGTGCATTATTAAGCATTAATGAACTATTAAATAAAGTATTAACAACTGCTTAACCCTATTATGTAATGCATTACTAAACAGACACCCCCTGGACCCTTGTCCGACTCCTAACCTTAAGGACAATCAATATTTAACAATACCGGAAACGTTAATGTAGAAATCCTTTGTTTATTAATGCTTAATAATGCACTAAATAACATTAATAAAGGGATCCTTATTGTAAAGTGTTACTCAAAAGTTATAATGCACTGCACCAATCTGGACTGAATAAACAAATAGTCATTGTGTTTATTTTTGCTTTTGCAAAACATTTAATTCTAACTTCATTAGGACTTTACTACCTCTCCCATCTAAAGAGCCTTTTCTAATATGTTCATGTTCAAATGTTTACATAGACATGTATGGATCTGAATCACATTTTGTGATGCACGTTGCTGCTTTACGCTGCCTGCATTAGGCTTCACATTTAAAGCACAACCATGAGACACAAAACCCAACACCCAAGGTTTTAGATGAATGCAAAAGTCCCTATTTTTGTTTTTAAATGACACTACAGTGAATTGAAAACAGCATTAAAAATGTTACGACGGATAGAAAAATGAACTAAATTAAACCCTAAACAAGAGTTGGAGTACTGTTGTACTATTACTTTGAAAAAAAGAATCAGTTTAACTATCTGTAAATACATTCAAATAAAATGCACATTCATTATACGTCTAAGCCCGTTCGTAGCAAAGAGCAGTTGTGAAAGGTTACTGCAGTGGGCAGAAATGACCTTCTGATGATCTTTGTTGCAGCAGAGCTCAAACAGCCTCCAACAGTTCTGTTTAGTGTTATGTAGAGCGTTTGCAACACTTTCCATAATTCAGTAGAGCACAGAACCAGCGATTTAGTTTATCGAAGTCTTCCAATATTATCTAGCAAAACTTTTACAAAATATGCAGAACCCTCGAGAAAACACTAGATCAACCTCAAAAACTCAAGTCAGCTCAGTCCCTCCTTTAAAAAACGGCCTGTTTCATTTTCATGTTTCATCCAGGTATTTGATGTCCTCTTCCACATTTTAGACCCTGTAGCTGGGTATCCCACTTAGGGCTAGGCAATAAATCGAAAATTTATCGTTATCCAAATCTCTGACTCCAATCGATACATTTTTTCCCATGTCAATAAATTTGGTAATAAAAAAAATGAAAAGATGTGTGTAGGTTGGCAACATTCATGTTCCTTTAAGAAGCTGTACCACCTCGAGTCACATGACAACCTGACTCAACGTAATACACGTGACAGCCCCATCTAGTGGACAACTTTTGTTTTTGCGCATACATGTAGCTATCGTCCATTTATCGTTATCAAGGTGAACTCCTCAATATACCATGATATTGATTTTAGGCCATATCTCCCAGCCCTAATCACACTAAACGAGATATTTGTCTATGATTTGGTATGTCATCCACACCAAAGTGAAGATGAACGCCACCAAAAACAATGATTTCAAAAACTCCGACCAAGGTGGAAATTTGCGAATTCTCCATTGTCGAAATTTACTTGTAGAAGTAAATAACCGGGTTTTAGATTTCCCAACCTCACTGCCTGCGACAAAAATGCTACCTGAGTTTACACTCACTTGTTTTTACAAGCTCCATACTGCTCTCTGTTGGAGATCACAGGGAAAGGATGACGTTAAAAGAAAAGTTAGCTTTTTTAGACATTAAGTTTTATGTGTTCCTTTGCCCACCCAGTGCTCTGTAACCTTTGACCCATTTCACACACACACCCCTGCTCAGAGATTCTCAGGAGAGAAGTGATTCATAAACGTAGTTCTGGCTAGTTTCGGGGGCACTGTATCTGCGCAGTTTAGCCTCACAAAAGGATTAGCCTCTGAAAGCATGGCTAATTTACATCTCACAAACAAAGCTGGGTAAATTTACAACGTCACCTTACAACGGGACTAGTTTTTCACCTACAGGCCTGGCATGTATATGAATGTTCTTCATCACACACTGGAGTTTTTGCTGAAAAGAAGGTGTGGTGGACCCAAGTTTATTTACTATATTCCGTTTTTTTTAATTTTTTTAAAATCTGGCTATGTGTGCACGTGGCCGCACTCTTCTTCAAGAATGGAAACATGCAACAAGTCTTCCTAAAATCCATATTGACCTTTTCTCTTTCTGGTTCATTTATTATGAGGATGTTGTCACATACTGCCAGAATGTGGTCCATCAGTTTTCTATCCTGTTGGAGTGTTTATGGGAGCTCTCAGAATGTGGTTGGATAAGTTAGCATCTCAAGTTAAGTAAACCTTTATGTGTTTATTTTATAAAAACGAATGTACTTTCAAGATCATCAACACCAAAAGATAATTTAACTTTATGATGGAACAAATCTTCACCTAAAAACGTACATAGCTAAAACAAAGTGAGGTCACTGCACCAAGAGATACTCAGATCTTAAGACTCTGATAATACAGCAATCGCTCTGCAATTCTGTTCGTAAACCATCCTGATTTTGCAACCTTTGCTCTTCTTCACACTGAATAAAGCAGAGCAGGGTGAAGCAGCCACACTGTGTGCTTTCAGACAACGTGTGGGTGTTGTGAAAGAGCGTCCCTGCTAAAGGCACTGTGATATTTTACTTATCAAACTGATGTTTATCTCAAGTATTCAGACTATAATTTTAAAATAAAGTTGTGTATCTAACTTCCAGGAATCGTGTTTGACTTATTCTGTTTGTCGTTACATTCCTCCTTCATCTCTGATTCTGAGAAGCTCATCTGAACTGAATTTCTTTTATTTGTCTCCTGCCAAGCCACTTGAAAGACTCTTTCTGCTTTCAGAGATGTTTACAGGAAACGCAAACCGTCAAAACTAAAAGGACACATCAAAAAGAAACAGAAATGGACACGAGAACACAGAGAGAACGAAGCTTGGCTAGCCGAGCTCGCTTGCTCTACTTTCACACACAACTGTCATCTCTTCTAACTGCTTATGTTAATCTCACTGGCTTATGTGTCTTTTTCATGTTTTATAACTGCATTCTTTTGATGGTCTTCTCTTTTAAAGGGAACGGGAAAGGGAAATGAGTGGACCAAAAAAGCGGGGTCCAAAACCTAAAAACCTAGCCATGAAGGTACAGTTTTGCATTTTTACTTCTAGCTACTAAATCAGAAATAGTGTTTATTGGACCGTAACAGATTTGCAGAGATAAAAATAAAACTGCTTGATTGCAAAAGTCCTAAAATATTAATGTAATCCACCTTGGGCCAAATGGATACCCTTCTTCGCCTTTGCGGTCCCTTCCATGTAACTGAATCTGTTGTTTGTGACAATGCTCCCTTTTTAAAAACCAAATTCTTGCTCTTTCAGCAATGATCTATTTGTGCTCCATTTTTATTAAATCAAGCCAAAAAGAGGCTGTGTTGCAACAACATGTTTGTAATGACCTACTTTTCCTTTCTGGTATTTTCTTTTTTACAAATCAGAAGTCACAGTGCAGCCAAGTAGGTGCAAAACTGCTGTTAGATACGGATTCATGTTTTGTAATGCTATGAAAGGTTTGTCCACCATATTGGACATGTCCTTCACCATGCTAACCCTAACCCTAAACCAGATGTCTAAGGATAATTTTGATTTTTAAATGTATTATTTCCCTCAGGCTCAAACTCCAAAAGGAGAGACCAGCAGTCGAGCATCCAGCAGCCGTCAGAACACGCCGCGTTTGTCTTTGTCCACGTCTAGCAGGGCAGCTCCCTCCTCTTCTGCCTCTGCTCCTAATTTACCGTCGTCCTCCTCTTCCTCTTCAAATATAGCTCCCTCTCCTAAACTCAACTCTCTTGCCGCAACCCACAAGCTGAAGAAAGACATTCACCGCTGCCACCGGATGTCCAGGCGCCCTCTTCCTCGTTCAGACCCCATGGCATCGTCCTATTCCACCTCAGGTGGCTTCCCCTCCCGCATGCACGTCTCCCCGTTTTCTGAGACCGTCCGCATCCTGAACCGTCGAGTCAAACCCCGGGAAGTCAAGAGAGGTCGGATAATCCTCAATCTGAAGGTAATTGACAAGCCAAGCAGAGGTGGCACAGGTGCAAAGAATATTACAACCGGACGCCAAAACATCCCTTCACGCAATCGCATCATTGGTAGGAAGGGAGAGGCACCTTACAGACCATTCCAGCCTCCTTTGAAGATGTTGGGCTTCCCGATGTATGGTAAGCCGTTTGGGCTGCAGTGTGGAGGTCCCATGTCATTTCACTCCCATACGGGGTCATGCACCAGCACAGGAGCTAGGAACAGCCGCAGCACTTCCTCACAGTACCAGGCACCTCCTTCTCCTTCCAGCTCCAGTGGTTCTGAAGGAAAGTCTCGCACCAGTACCGCAGCTAAACCGTCTCAGCCTCCTGCAGAAGCCTCACCTCCTAGCAAGGACTCTAAGTCCATTAAAGCTCTCGCAGAAACCCAGAAAAGTTCACCTTCCCTGGCCTCATCCTCTGATGCAAACCCTGGAGTTTTAGCATCTTCCTCCCTCCCTTCATCTCCGTCTTCTTCTTTAGAAGATGAAGAACAGAGTTCCATGGACCATTCTGCCTCAGATGATGGCAGAAAAAAGTCTCGCCAGCGCAGAGCTAAACATCAGTCGCCCTCCGTCCTTTCCCCTGTCACTCCAGGAGAACAGACCCCGACCTCCGTTGAACCCCAAAGGGTACCTGCTGAGGGAGACCCCGACTGGCACCCTGAAATGGCACCAAGCTGCAAGGATGTAGTAGTGACAGACGTGACTACCAACCTCGTCACGGTCACCATAAAAGAGTTCCCCACTCCCGCTTCCGGGCCCTCCTCACCTTCCGCTGGTCTGGACAACACCTCTTCTCCACCTCCTGTCACAGCGTCCGAGGAGCCCTCCCCTGCAAAGCCATAGGAGATCAGATATTAGGAACGTGATTGCCAATGAAGATGGAAAACGAAATATATAAAGCCAACGTCGCCACTTCGGCTCTATTGTCGAGATTTGTGAAACAGTTAATGAAATGTATTATTACTAAACACCGCCCAGTCATGAAATAGTAAAAGAACATATTTTTCCTAAACAAATGTATAAATTCAAAACAGGGGCAGCTGATAGGCCCTGCTTGCCATTTATATTGCCATATTTTCTCCACATGCACAACATTGACTCTGTGAAGCAAATTTGGCAGGAAACAATATTTGTTTTCTCTCACTTGACACAAACATGCTGAGTTTTGCCTGTTTGCGGTACCAGTTGTCCTAACAGAGCGTCCCTCACCCATCTGGTGTGTGGGCTCTCATCAATTACACTCGGTGTAATGTAAAAAAAAAAGATTTGTCCTCTGCTGAGTGGGCTGCTATCAACACCTTTCAGGTGTTTGGTCAGTTTCCTGACCCTAAGTGTCAGTGGAAGTCTAATTTGTTTATGTTAAATGAGGAAATGTGTTTTTGCACTTAAAACATTTGGACTCTCGGTATATTGCATCAGTACAGGAAGGTAAACCCAACGCACTGCATCGAAAACAACCTGTTCGGTGTATTTCATTAATTTTTCTAAACTTTGTCCTCGAATGCACACAAAACTTTAAAAGCTAAAACAAACAATAGATTTCTAGGTTTATTTCTGGCCTTACAGTTTTTACTAGCTTTGACTTCTCTCAAACTTCTTCAACTTTTTTATGAACATTGGGATCCTAAACAGAGCTGCAGTTGATTTAAAACAAAAGCCGGAATTGCACCATTTAACTTCTCATCTCGTTAAGGTCTAGAAGGTTCGGGAACTCCCGGGAAAAATGAGAATGTGTAAGACATGAATGCACGAAGTTCTGACTAGGTACAATACATTGATCTAACACTGATACATCAAATACATCATCAACATCAATACATTGGTTATTTGGTCATCGAGCCATAAGGCAAGAATTGATAGAATTACAGTTTATCAAACCGACTTTATTTTGAAAATTACTTTATTTTGAAGTTCTGCTGACAGGCTGTTTTCCACCTTCTGCACATCACCAGATGTGTTGAGCATCGTGGCGAGCGGTGAGAAAACAGAAAGCGAAGAAATCGTCACTCCCCTGGGAAATGATTGCTTTGTATCGATTGGTGGATTCTAAATCGAATCAAATCGAAATGGTATTGGGACTGAATTTGAGATATCGGCCAACATCAAATTGCAATCCACTGTAGCGAAATAATATCGTATCATAACCAAGCTAGTGATTAACTCCCCTAGTTCTGACTTATACAGCTAGTTTTGTTAAATCTTGCATCATGCGCTAAAAGAAATATCTGTTTTACAATTTCACGTTGTCAGTTAGTTCTCAAAAGTATGTCTGCAAACAGTTGCCATAACAGGTGCCGTTTTTTTGGCAATTTATGACGTCAATTTATGACATCAATTTATGACATCAATTTATGACATCAATTTATGACGTTATCAAGATGCTTCGATGTTTCACCGTGTCTGAATTCAGTGACATCGAGTCGTTTCCCGCACAGTCTAATAAACCCTGAGTGATCAACGTTTTCACCCTTTACGATAACTTTGGATGTAGTTGAAGGAAACCGTTGTCGACACCCAGATTCTTTTTCTTTCTGGTGTTTCCCGCTCTTTTCAGACCTTCCCAGACCTCGACTAGTCTCCTCGGTTTTATGTATTATAAGAAATCTTCCGCATGTGTTGCCTTATATCTTCTCCGCGCACCCATGGTCTCTTGCTTGGCGCTTAAAACACAGGACACTTCAATGAATAACCTTAGCGGTGGCGGTAGCTTGGCGACCGTAAGGATCTCGTTACTGTAAGAACGTTTCACTGTTTCTGATGTTTGGTTTTGCCGAAGTTTCAGAAGGAACTCTTAACAGACGAGGATGACATCCATCCTCACTCACCTGTTCTGTACTGGATGGTCGTAGTTGTTCACTATACTGTTTTAATACTCCAATAGCTTGTACGTGGAAAAATTTATTCCAGTAATGGCATATCCATTATATGAAGACAACATGTGAATGAAGGGTATTTTATTTTTAAAAAAGACCTTAATTTTTTTATCCATGCTGTTTTTAAATTTTCATGAAGTAAAGGATGTTCTTCTCAAAATGGATATATTATTATTTGGAATGGATTTCTTTTCATTTTCTGTATTTTTAATCTCTGTAGGCGGTGGTGACAGTAACAGTTGGTGGACGTTTACAGTGTTAGACTGCTTTTTGTTGTCATTCGGGGTAGAACGACTCAACATAGTGGCCTGTCTTGTAACCAAATAGGGCTCTCATTTTTTACTGGATTAGTATTTCTTTTTATTATTACCCTTTTTGGAAATTCTTTTGCTTTGTTACATGGTGTAATTTGTAAGTGCTGATTATCTGGCACAGATGAATTAAACGAAGGATTATTGTTATGGAATAAAGATGAATTGTTCTTTTTAAGCATTTGTTCCTCTTTGTACTGTATTTTAATACTTGTTTGAAATATGCATAAATATGTTAATGTAAGGCAGTTTATTTGAATGCCGTTTTCAATAATCCCAAATGGGTTTGATCATGTTTTTCGTGTGTGTGTGTGTGTGTCATGCATACAGTTTTTGTCTGCTTTATGATATGAATTATTTACATTGTACTGAAAGTGATGACACATGACAGAGGATAATGATAATAATAATAATGACATTGTAATGTATGTGAACCTCTGAAGCATGTTTTGCAAACTCTTGCTGTACAGATAATGTATTCAGTGTCACGTTACATGTTGGTTTTTGTGTTTCTTGTACAAGGCTTTTAATTAAAAGCACTTGAAAAGGTTATGAGCTTCTTCGGCTGTTTTATTAGCTTCCGCATTTACATTTCAGAAATAGCGCTAATAGATTCTCGTGTTGAGTGAAAACTGCTAATTTGTAAACAAAAGTTGGTGCGTTTGATTTATCACAATGCAACATTTGTCTAATTAAAGAGTTGCAGAAATTTTTCGGTCTTGTTGCCTCTTTCAAACATTCCAGGATATTTTGATCTTCAATCAAGATCCTAGCCTGGTTTGTAAATCATCTATACTCTACCAACAGTCTATACTTTACCAGATCAGTGGTATCAGTGTTCGCCCTGGGACTGGAAGATCGTGGGTTCAAATCCCAGTCTGGTCATACCAAAGACTTTGAAAAAATGGGACCCAATGCCTCCTCGCTTGACACTCAGCATTAAGGGGTTGGATTGGGGGTTAAACCACCAAATGGTTCCCGAGCACAGCTGTGTCTGCAGCTCACCGCTTCCCCAGGTGATGGGTCAAATGCGGAGAACAAATTTCACACACCAGTGTGTGTGACAGCTAGTGGGACTTTAACTCTAATACTAATGGAAACATCGGTATATCCTCAATCACAAATGTTTAGACACTTTAATCTACTTGTATTTTACAAACAATTGTCAGCGAGACACACACCAAACAGCTTACTTAATGACTCCGTTGGATCCATTTAAATGCATCCATCCCCAAATGTTTTACTCTGACAGAAAACCTCCCAATAAAACAGAAATTCAAAGGGGTTGGTACAAATCTTTCACGAGTATAATTGGTGCAGAAAGTTGTAAATTTATATTAAAGAGGGTAAAACCTTCATATATTTAACCCCCAGGTCCCAGTTTAATCATTCCTGAATTCTCTGAGGTGTTTTTAGGCAAATTTGATCCAAGTTTAATACCCAAGAATCCCTCAGAGAGGTGCTGTTGAGCTGCCGTTGTAGCTGAGCAGATCATCCTGTGTTTTCAGCAGCACTGTGAGGTTTTCCAAGACAAAGGCCATCTGCATATTCATATTTGTGTTTTGATGTGCTGATGAATAGTTCAAGCTGCTCTATGACTTTGTATGGGCGGTATTGTAGAGACAGAGTGTTAGCCTTGTTTCACTCTGCGTTGTTTGTTGGATTTGTGCTCAATTTGTGACCCAGATGGAACTAAAATAGTCATCTAGTTTGATTAGAGTGTCCCACATCCCTCAGTGTGTCTGCACACTTATTCTAATACATTTGTGGCATCTGGTGCACCTTTTGTAGCTTATGAGGAAAACGCTGAACGTCTCTCTGGGGGTTAGCGCTCATTTTTAAGGTAGGGTTTGAATTAATCATGCAGCTGTGGTGATTAGGGCTGCTGTAAGTGGATTTCACATGCATCACATTATTAATTGGACCCCTCCAAGACCAAAGTACTTGTGTTGATTCTGGATTATTACTCATACACCAAAGCCCTGCTCGAGCCTCTAAGGGGGGTGAATTTTATCTTATCAACTTAGTGTTGAGCCAATTTGAATATCTCGAGCGGTTTTGTGCTGTTCTCAAGGATTTTTGTTTTGTGCACCATTCCAAACAAATGTGCATGAAAAACATGTTTTTCACAAGAGTGTTGCTTTGCTTTGTGTCCCATGATTTGCTTTTTCAGTGCAGAATGTTAGTTTAAATGTTTTCCACTGATGCTATAAACACTTAAAATGCTAAAACTCCAGTCAAGTAAACACAAAGAGTCACATTTCACACTATCAGGGCAGGGAATGGTAACCCTGGTCAAATGAAGTTTGAAATTCAATCATTTTCGGTTTGAATTGAAAAAGCTACTCTAATAAAGAAGTCCATCCTTGATTGGCGTATTCATCCCTGCAACCACATGCTTTTGATGATGATGTTTGGATCGTTTTTGCGTATATCTTCTTAAACACAAGCTGAAATACAGACTCGTGACTTCCACACACATCAGGGATGTAATCCGTTATTACGCCTTCCTCTTTGGGTATCAGGTTCTTCAAAGCTGAATTTTCCAAGGTGCTTGTGAGTGCACGACTGACTGTATTGATTAGAGTAACATGATTTTTTCGTTCAGTGTTGCATGAGGTTCTTATGATCCTTTACACAAAACTATGTGTCATAAATCTTAAAAGATTGTTTTTCTTCTGATTGTTAATTTTCATATGGAGTTTGACACAAATCAGTGGACCTTTTGCTTCATTTTATAACCAATCCTGACAGCTGTCTTCAGTAATCTGCTGACTGATTTATCCTTCAAAGCCCCTTTACTTGTACTCTGGATACAATGGAGCTGCTCACAAAAGACTTTGAAAAAGATTTCCCAGGCGATCAAATCAAAGATCAAGCAAATTAATGATCAAGAGCCTTGAGGTTTTGATGAAATTTCAACAAAACTTGCCAACTTTCTGTCAGCGGAGGTTTGATTTAGACACGATATGGAACTATGAAAAAAAATCTGAAGATTTTCAGGTTTCATCCTGAAACAAACACACAGATCCATCCATCACGGCCCTGTTTGTTGGCGCAGCTGCTGAAGGCTCACCTCTGCTCTGACTTTACGCACGCCCCTCCTCCAAAAGCGGTCTCCATGGAAACGCACGGAGGAGAGAGCAGCTTAGCAACACAGAGGGAGAGAGAGCGAGCATCTTTGGTCCAGACAGCGCGGTGCCATCGATATAACACTCAGAGGGTGGCAAGAAGACAGCAGCGCCATTGGACACTGCCGTGAATCAACCGTAGACACGTAAGTGTCACATTTCTTCCCAGATAGCAGCTCTTGTATTTGTTAGTTACTGACACTTGACTTTATTAACTGAAGGAATGATGCTGCAGGTTTTATGCAAGTATCATTTTATGAAGTGTAATTTATTGCATTGATCTCCAGACACGATGAAGTTCCTGGTGATGGTGGTGGGAGCGGGCGCTCTAGCCGTCCTCGGAGCGGTTATCTGCATCATCGCCAGCGTTTACCCCCGGAAACGCGGCGCGCTTCCCACCGACAACGGCACGCTGACATCAGAAGCGCTGCTCCAGCCGCTGGAGCCCGCATCGGTGGCTCACGCCGGACCGCTGGGCGCTCTCCACGGCGCGGGCTCCTACGACGGAGGGAACGGACTCGGCGGGATCGACTTGGAAGTTCCCACTTTAAACGAGCTGAACGTGGGGAAGGAGACAGGTGGCGGGTCGGCGAAACAGTTCAGCTTCAGCCGACTCATCTGCACTCCCGTACCTGTGGGAGACTGCAAGCCCAAAGATCTGAGGCAGCAGCGGGAGCAGCAGCAGCAGGATGAGCCGCTTTATGGAACCCGAGACGAAGACCTCCGGACAACCGCGGAGGAGCTCCGGCAGATGGTGCTGCGGCAGAACGACCAGATCCTCATGGACAAGAGGACCATCCGGGAGCTGACGGGAAAGCTAAGTGAGTGTGAGAGTGGTCTGGAAGACGAGAGGGCCGCTCCGGCGCGGAGCATCGGCGTGTGGAGCGGGAATCGCCGCGTCATGGCCGGGGACGATGTGAGCTCCTCGGCCGCCGCGCAGCTGCAGACGGCGCGGGCCGTGGAGGAGCTGGCCAGGGCCATCATGGACCTCAAGGACCGCATAGAGAAACTGGAGGTAGGTGATCACATTTACCAAAGATGAAGCAACCTGAAACAAACTTGTTGGTGTTCTGGTGCACAATGAAAACCACAGGAAGCTGAACTTGGTTCCTTTTTTTAAATTTCCCTTCAAACCAATTCTTCTCTCTGAGCATCTTTAACTTGCTTTACTTTCAAAAGTACAACACCTAGACTAAAGATCCACCAATATTGGTTTTTCTATTGCCGATACTGATATGTTGACATCATGAGCAGCCGATGGCCGATATGTGCTGCTGATTTTTTGGGCGATTTTCATTGGCAATATTGTTTTTCACCTGCAAGTTAAAATGTCACGGGCCGAGGCACAGCATTTCTGAATTTAGAATCTTAAATAAACACAAATATACATAATAAATCAATAAACTGACCAAACAAGTAAACAAAAAGAAAAGTCTGTTGATAAAGTTGATCACTATTCAGGAGCAACTCCGGACTGCCCTCGAGGGCACATCGATGTGTCTGACTTTAAATCAGCTCTATCCCAGAGGCATGTCGGCTGATGCCGATACCTAAAAAATAAACATTGAGCCTATATCAGCCAGCCTTTGTACCTCTAACCTAGACTTGTCATTGGCTAAACATTTTACAAGTAGAATCCTTAAAACACAGCTTCTAAAGTTCAGCTCCACATCTCTAGTGTGCAGACTGACTTCATGCCTTTAAAGAGATATTTTTGGCTTCATTTTGGAACAATGGAAGCAAGTGGAGATGTCTAGTTTTTATGTACGCCGACAGGTCAAAACAACCTTATAACAGAAGATTTTAGTGTGTATTTTTGCTTATTCCCATCAAAATTAAATGACCCACAAAGCAACAAATTTCCTGTCTAAATTAGGCCAGTTTCTGGTTCATACAGAATTCCTGGTGTCAGGTTTATACTGGGATTTGGATTACACGTGTCTATAAAAAAGCCCGTGTGCCGTATATTCTTCTTTTTTATTTCCTTTCTGCACATAATCCCTCGCGCGCTGAAAAGTAACTCACACCACAAAGGCCCCTCGTGTCCTGCCCACGTTTCCACGGACTCGGGGGAAATCTACTAGCCCTCAAACTCTACCGCTCCCCCCCTCCCATTATGTCAGCCGCCTCCTCAGCATCCAACAGCAGGATGGGGACATCAATAAAACATGAAGCTGGCTGGACAGGAAGAAGGGTTGCTGAGGGTGGTGGAGTGGTGGTCAGGTTTGTGTTTCTATTTGTGTGTGTGTGTGTGTGTGTGTGTGTGTGTGTGTGTGTGTGTGTGTGTGTGTGTGTGTGTGTGTGTGTGTGTGTGTGTGTCTACACACACCCTGCTGCATCACTGCCAGATCTCAATAAGCACAGTCAGTTACAAGGTTGTCTCCATCCGTGTGAATTTATATCCTGGATGTCCAGATACGGTCCTGCCTCAGCAACTCCTCTGATATTTTATCTCACAATAGCTTCACCTCTGTTTACTGCTGCTTCACAAACACCTTTTTTCCTCAACGTACGCTCTGAATAATAATAGCACTGAAGTGATTATCAACAGAGAGCTAATTTAAAAACCACATTGAGTAATATAAGAGCAACAATAATATAGGCTTCAGTGAAAACCAGGCCTTTTTGCTGTTTTTTCCATCAGCCTGAAAACAAGGCATAAGAATCCCTTCATGAGCTCAAATGGCCGTGTTTGAATGATCATAAAGACACTAGGCTATAAAAGACAAATGAAAACTGAATTAATGATAAGGTTAGTTGTCATGGACACAAGATGAAAATGCAGAAGGTTGATCTTTTAACGTGGTTTAAAACAAACATTTGCTCAGGAAATCTGAATGTTAAATCAAGGAAAGTTTGGTCTTAAAAATCCCGTTTTTTAGGAAAATGGCACTGCAGATTATTGTGCAAACGCTTGAATCAATACTGAGGAAATGTCATAACAAGTTCATAACAGAAACGTACAAAATAAAAGAACAAACGACATTTTGGGGCATCTTCTCATAAAAGTGAAAAAGACCTTAAACTGTTAAAGTGAATTGAAAAAATAAATCCACAAATTTACAGCTTAGGCTGCATGGTGGTGCAGTTGGTAGCACTGCTTCCTTGCAGTATGAAGGTTGCATGTGTGGGTTTTCTCTGGGTTCTCTGGTTTCCTCCCACAGACCTAAAACATGCATGTCTGGTTGACTGGAGACACTAGATCGTCCCTATGGTGTGTGTGACTGCTTGTTTGTCCCTGTGATGAACCTGTCAAGGGTGTCCCCCAACACCAGCCTGACCCAGGATTAATCGTTAAGATTGAGAGAGAGAGAGAGAGAGAGAGAGAGAGAGAGAGCGAGAGAGAGAGAGAGAGAGAGAGAGAGACAGACAGAGAATAACTAGAAAGTATATCCATCCATCCATTTTCATCCGCTGAACCGGGGTCGGGTCGTGGGGGCAGCAGCCTAAGCAGAAAGACCCGACTTCCCTCTCTCTACTTGGGCCAGCTCTTTGGGGGGAATCCCAAGATGTTCCCTGGCCAGAGAGACATAGTCCCTCCAGCGTGTCCTGGATCTTCCCTTGAGTCTTCTCCCGGTTGGACGTCCCTGGAAAACCTCACCAGGGAGACGTCCAGGAGGCATCCTGACCAGATGCCCAAGCCACCTCAACTGGCTCCTCTCAATGTGGAGGAGCAGCGGGTCTACTCCGAGCCCCTCCCGGATGACCGAGCTTCTCACCCTATCTCTAAGGGAGAGCCCAGACACCCTGCGGAGAAAACTCATTTCAGCAGCTTGTATCCGCGATCCCATTTTTGCGCTCACTACTCAAAGCTCGTGACCATAGATGAGGGTTGGAACATATCGACCAGTAAATTGAGAGCTTTGCCTTCTCAACTCTCTCTTCACCACGACAGACCGGTACAACGCCCCCATCACTGCAGACGCAGCACCAATCCGCCTATCGATCTCCTGCTCCATCTCTTCCTCACTCGTGAACAAGACCCCGAGATACTTTTTATTTTTTTTATTTATTCTTTATTTAACCAGGAAGGTCCCATTGAGATTAAAAACCTCACTTTCAAGGGAGTCCTGGCCAAGAGGCAGCAAAAGTTACAGTTACAAAAATTTATCAGTTACACAGACATGTTATGTACAAAATTACAGAAGGCAGTTACAACACAGGGAATCTGTCTCAAGGGCTCTGTCTGGTTTTAAATGTATTCAAGGAGATAAACTCGGTTAGTTTCCAGTTTTCCTGCAGCCTGTTCCATGCAGAAGGAGCAGAGTGAACAAAAGCCCTTTTGCCCAGTTCAGTGCGAGCAAACGGAACACAGAGAAACAACTGATCGTTTGCACGCAGACTGTGAGAAGTTACACTTCTCCGTGAGATTAAGTTACAGATGTAGTTGGGTAGTAATCCAAGCATGGCCTTGTAAATGAAAGTGTTGGGAATTCGTCCTGTAATCTGTGAATAGGAGGTTGGAACCCAGGCTCCCACAGTCAGTTGATGTGTCCTTGGGCAAGGCACTTCACCCTCCTTGGCTGTTGGTGGTAATCGGAGGGACTGGAGATTGTCTGTGTTTGGCAGCATCATTTCCACCTGTGTGTATGTATGAATGATTCACTGTCATTTATCATTTAAACCTTATCCCTAAATAACATTTGAACCTGTAAAAAACCACAATTTTCTTTGGATTTATTTCAGCTTCTTGACTTTTTTGTTTTTAAAATAAATTCTTAAGATAGAAAATTAAACCTGTTTCTATTTCGATTTGCCCAAAACATTCACTAAAAAAACTAAAAAGAGGCACAGCTATGTTGAATCAGCCTCAGTTGATCTTCAGCTTGTTTGCTGTCATCAGCCCTTTGGGGAACATCAACCCGTATTATTCTGAGGTGTCCTGATTGTGTCAGTTTACCCTGAAACTGACAAGATTTTCTTCTGTGTTTAATTTATGCCCCACAAAAACCATACACCATGCAAAGACAGAAAGTCCAATGAATTGGTAACAATTTAAGATGCTACCAAATCTTTAAATCTATATTTTTTTAAATTAAACATCTTACATGAAAGGCTCCAATAAAGGCAATTTGACATTTATTTAAATGAAATTCGTAGTCATTTTGCAAACTTGATCAGAGGCAGAAATATTTTTAATTTGTTCATTTGGTAAAACATATTTAGTCTAGTTTTTATCAAAGAAGATGAAACAGAAGAAAAAAAAATTTTTTTATAAAGCACCTGTCAAGATAAAAATCACAAGGGGCTTCACAAGAATCAAAATTCAAAGCATGCACTGAACTTAACTGGAAAAAACAACTAATAAACCCCCTAAAAATCTTAAGAAAATATCAGCACGTTAACTAGAAATGTCTGATATTAAAGACAGTTTTGGCTTGCTTTTAGCACCCCCTAGTGTCCGTTAGCAAAAATCAAAGTAAAACTCCTCTCCTTGCTGTGCGTTCGTCTTTTTAACACCTTAATCTAACTGCTGAAATGTCTCCTCAGCCTTCATTAGTGTCTACAGGAGCGGTTCATCACTAAATCAAACAAATCAGCTGTGTTCATGATCTAAAACATGCAGGAAACATGCTGGAAGCAGACTGCAGCACCAGGCATGTCAGCTCCTTTTACTAAGTCCAACAGGGACTAGACCAGCACTCTGAAGTTGCAAGTGCGGTATTCTGGCCACAGAGGTGGATGGCCAGAGTGGCATTTAATTAACCCTGTAAAGGGTAATTTTAGCACATACTGGCTCAAGAAAATGATTTTAAAATATGAAAAAGTTGCATAGTATGCCTTTAATGGCCTACGGTTATTATCGGCTGATATCGGAATTAAAATGTAATATTGGAACTTATTGGTGTTGATTTTTACTTTTAATGACACAACATGCACATACCATGCACATACTATACATCAAACTCTTCAGTTTTTCTTCCTCTCACTAAAAATGTTAAAATATAACAGATCTGAGGTTTAGTTTTTGTTTGTTTGGCTTGACTTAAAGTAATTATCATATTTTGCACAGATAATATCTAAAGTTAAAATGATGGGAGATCTGTGATGTTAGTTACCTTAAATGATCTTTTTTTATTGGAGGGGGCCATACATTGGTATCTGAAATTAACAGTATATCAGATATTGGTTAAAGAGCTGATATCAAACATCCGTAATTACAATCTCACATTTTTATTAAAATAATATTTTTTTACATTTTTATTACCTGACATTATATCACAACTTTATAGCCCCAACTGAATAAAAAATGCAAAAAGAACATTTTTTCTACCTCTTTTTTTCTTGGTGTGGAAATTGGGTTAAAATGTAGATTTGATTATTTCCATGAAGACAAAAAAGGGGCAGCCATGGGCTAAATCATTATTTAATCTCCACTCCACACCTCCCTTGTGAAAACGTCTAAAATGTTTTATTCAGGAATAACTCATGTATGTTATTGCCGCTGGATTTGATGCATTAACTTCATCTTTGTTGCTCTGTAAGCCTTTAAAAATCACCTGCTTGTCTCAGCACCGTTACAGACTCATATACATATTCAGATATATATATATAATTATTATTATTTTGCTTCTATTCTGCAGGCAGAAATTGGACCTGGAGCTTTGAACCTCACCGACACATCCGTAGGCGCAGGTAGCAGTAGCAACAGTGGCAGCAGCCAAACTGGTAATACTGGCAAAGCTCCAGCTCCAGCCGCCGGCAGCGCTTCCTCCCCAACGGCGGGGGCTTCCTCAGGGGGCCGCCGTCCTGCTCCCCCAGGTCCCCCTGGCCCTAGACCGTCTTCAAAGGTTTCCCCTGGGCGAGGAAAGACCACGTGGAGAGTGGAGGACCTGGAGGGAGAACTAGAGAGGAAGATTAAAATGCTGGAGAAGGAACGACAGGCCATGAGGAAGGAGACCCAGGGCCAACACGAGAAGATCAACAAGGGCATTGATACCGTCACTCATCGAGTCACGGAGCTGGAACACAGTGAGTCTGCAGGAGGAGGGTAAACTGATACTTGGGAAAAGATAATAGCATCATGGAGCGAACACACATAAAAGCATTGAGCGAGAAGCCTGAAATGAAAGTCAAGCGACCGCTGTGGGTGAACTAGGTTATCGCAGCAGTAGAGGATACAATGGAAATGAAAATAAGATGATTAATGAGTGCTGTGGGTTGTGAAATGTCAAACATGGATAGGGGGTGAATAGCTTAGAATAAATTCAATTAAATCTGAATAATTTACAATTATTGCTGCTTTTGCTTTCAAACTTAAACTATCCTCCTTATTATGTTTTTATTATGCTGCACAATCTTTCAAAAACCTGTGATTCCAGTATCAGTATGTGCAATATTAAAATGACAAGAAATGATTGGACTGCAATAAATCATAGGCTGTTATCTTCCAAGTGTCTTGCATACATAATAATATATTAGTCCAAGCAAATGGATGGTCCCTGCCAGATTGAAGAGAAAAAAGAATATTGGTACATCATGATTCTTAATTTATGGTTAACAGAAATCTGATTTTGAACAAAAACAAAAGGAAAGTAAAAGGTTTTGTGAGAAGAACAAATGTTGGTGAACTGTTTGGTGTGACTGTTTCTTTTGATCCCTCTGATCTGTGTGTCCAAAGCAATGACAGAGCCTCCGTTTCCCGATGGCTTCGTCCTCTCCTTCCCCATGCGGACCAGCTACATGTACGGCCTGGTGAGAAAGGAGATCACTGAGATGTACGCCTTCACTGCCTGCGTATGGCTCAAGGCCACAGAGGGGGGAATCGGGACCCCCTTCTCCTACTCTGTTCCGGGGCAGCCCAATGAGTTGGTGCTGCTGCAGGGAGTCCACAATCCTGTGGAGCTGCTCATCAATGACAAGGTACAGTTAGGGGTAGACTGGCTATGAGATTTTGCTTGGGTCAGAAGTGTTTATTGTTTTCCAAATTTGCCATCGCATCTTTAAACAGCAGAGACTAGTTGATGGTAAAAGTGAAAAGAAAAAGTCTTGTAACTGAATAGTTTCATTTGCCCTTTAAACGAGTGGTTGGGTAGAAAAAAGGAAGAAAAAATCAGTTGACATTGAAAATGTCACAGCCGTCCATTTTTGTTTCTCTTAGCAGGATATGAATCACAGTCATTAGCAGCAGATTTTTATGGAGTCTAGGTCGTTCACAGGTGCTTATTTGCTACTGGAAAAATATAAAGGCAGGATGTTGTCCTTGAAAAAAACACTAACACAATAAAACTTGAAAAATGTGAGATACAAACTGAAAGTAGATTAAAAAACACAGGAAATGAATTTCTTTTTAATGCCACCGAATATAAAAAAAAACTTTCCTAGAAACCAAACAAGTGAATGTTTCCTGTGGTAGGAAACCAGACATGTGTGGTCTGTTCCAGTTCAGTGTCATAGTGATGTTACTCAGACTTTCCTCTTTCCTTCAGGTGGCACAGCTGCCTCTGTCCCTACCGCAGGACCAGTGGCAGCACATCTGTGTCAGCTGGACTCTGAGGGACGGAGTGTGGAAGGCCTACCAGGGGGGGAAGATGAAAGGAAGGGGGGAGGGGCTGGCTGCCTGGCATCCCATCAAACCTGGGGGAGTCCTCATATTGGGACAGGAACAGGTGAGATGGATGGATGGATGGATGGATGGATGGATGGATGGAGGGATGGATGGATGGTTGTACATAATTGATGGATGGATGGATGTTGTATAGATGGATGGATGGATGGATGGAGGGATGGATGGTTGTATATAATTGATGGATGGATGGATGTATAGATGAATGGAGGGATAGATGGATGGCTGTACATAATTGATGGATGGTTGTATAGATGGATGGATAGAGGGATGGATGGATGGATGGATGGATGATTGTATAGATGGATGGAAGGATGGATGTTGTATAGATTGATGGATAGAGGGATGGATGGATGGATGGATGGATGATTGTATAGATGGATGGACGGATGGATGGTTGTATAGTTGGATGGAAGGATGGATGATTGTATAGATGGATGGAAGGATGGATGGTTGTATAGTTGGATGGAAGGATGGATGATTGTATAGATGGATGGAAGGATGGATGGTTGTATAGTTGGATGGATGGATGAATGGACACATTGATTGATGGATGGACAAACTTTCATCCTAATGGAAAGATTGACTAATAAAAGACAAATGTATAAATATCTGGCCAGATTGATAACAGCCAATAGAAGCATTTATGACCAACAGATTGATGATGATGATGCGATGAAGAACGGATAGATGGATGAATGAACTTTTTCAGTCTTTCATTAGCTTCCATTCATGAACACAGAAACCTAATGGTGTTTATCTTTGCTCTGGGTTTCCTCTCCTCTCCATTAGTGAGTCAGCTACATTATATAACCACGATCAAATCTTATGTTATCCCTCCTGCCTGGTGTCAAAGGAACAACCCAAAACCCATTCAGCAGCTCATCATCCTCGCAATGACGATGAGGAGCAGAGAGCTGGGACTCTAGTTCACAAAGATGATGCTCTGATACAAAAAGACTTGATTTAATGGATAGATTTAGGGAAAAGACGGGGCTTTAATAATCTCTGCTGCAGATGGCTGATGAATTGCTGTCGTGTGGATGTGTTGACGAGATTTTATGGAGGAAAATCCCAGGATATCCCCTTCCCAAGAGTACTCTCATGCAGAAGACCCAATTTTAATCTGATTTTTGTAGGTTCACCAGAACTCAGTATTTTTATGTGTGCCTTAATCTCTTGGTCCATTTTCATGATTATTTAACCAGGAATGCAGACAGAGTTTTAAACCAGTGTTCTGGTGATATTCATGTTATGTTTGCGATTACAGCATATTGATGTCAGCTCTCTATTTTAATGTGTTAAATCAACCTGTATTCATATATATGATTATCTACGGTCACCAAACATGTTTATCACAAGAAAACTAACAGATATGCAAAATGACATGAAATTATTCTGCTTGCATGGAATATTACCTTATTGCAGGCAGGTCCAAAGTGCTGCCTGAGGGCCCTCAGAGTGATTTTGTGCAGCTTTCATTTATTAACTCTCCAGCAGGTTGTTGATGTAGATTCTCACTTATAAGATTTTTATAGTCAGGGTTTTACTAATATGCTAAATACAAATTTAAAAATCACCATAAAGTAATATCTTGTGCACAGATATGATATTTTAGCATCAGTAAAGACCAACATTCAGCTTGCTGAATACCACTGACCTTTCATAAATTGGATAACATCAGCCAGTAGCAGTGATTGGTATTTATCTAGTGTATTCTGGTTTTGTTGTGACAACTTTGCTCTAAAACAGCAGCGATGCATTTAGGTTTCATTTATAATTTGTAGGGGTGGGACTTGATTAAAAAATTAATCTAATTATAGGCTTTGTAATTAATTAATCTTGATTAATCGCATTTTAATCGTTCAAGAAAATTGTGCCCAAAAGCAATTTTTTAAAATTAAAAATAATGAGACAGAGAATCAAACTATAGTCATTGACATTATTATTGTAATTTCTAATCTTTTAATTTAAAAACAAAATGCTTTTAAATTGTATTTCAATTCAAAACAGGAGAAAAAATATATATGTATATCACTGGCAAAAATAACTACAATACTACTTTAAGTACATTTTGATAATGGTATTGTCTTTAAAAAAAATAAAAATAAAATAAAAATAATAATAATAATAATAATAATAAAACAACTAATAATAATAATAATAATAATAATAATAATAATAATAACAATGGGTTGATAGAATGTGTGTGCAATTTGATTTGATTTAGCATCATTAGAGACAGAAATGAAGGCAAAAACACATGAAGAGGGATTTCTGATCACTCATTTGATTGTAGTTTTAGTTGTGTTTGGAGCACATAAAAAAGGTTCTGAGCTTTCTTTAGAGGTGCAGCTTGACTATATTGATATTTAGGGCATGTATTTTGCTGCTAAACTTCAACATCCCCCAATTGGGGGACCCTCGGGCTTAAAGGGTTAAATGCGTTAAATTTTTTTTAAGTAATTAATCATAATTAATGCATTAAATTCCCACCCCTAATAATTAGCAAAAATACATCATTAGAACACGCAAACGCTAAAGGCTATGCTTTTGGACAGGCTTTTAAAACAGTCCTTTTGGTGCATTAAGGAGTTCTTTTTGTAGGTGAAAGATTATAAAAAAAGTGTCTCGATACACAAGAATAAATATAATTAGTATAAAGAGAGTGGAAATATAGTTACTTAGTGAAATGCACCTTTATTTTTTTTATCCAGAATCACCATACATAGACATCAAAATAAAGGTTTGGTTGCCATTGTGCCATTGTTGTCCATCTTAGACAAACTTTTTTTTTGTCTTGAAAGAATAATAAAAAATCTTGAATCAACTTAGCATTTTTACAACAAACCACTTTGCTTTTCTGTCTCAGGATACACTCGGCGGGCGTTTCGACGCCTCCCAGGCTCTTGTCGGGGAATTATCCCAGTTCAACCTGTGGGACCGGGTGCTGAAGCCTGCGGAGGTGGCCGCCTTGGCCGAATGCAGCTCGTCGGCTTTGGGAAACATCGCCCCCTGGACGGACCAGGATGTAGACGTCTACGGCGGTGCCACCAAGGAGTCCCTGGACCCGTGCCATGCTGCGCAGAGGTCCAGCCTCTCAGGCCCCAAACAGTGAAGGGTTACCAATGGAAACCAGCCAATCGTGGTCCTATTTGATCAGCCAACTTCAGAGTCAGACCAGATGTTTAGAGGTGTATTAAACAGGAGTTTAGAGCGTAGCTGCCTTTTGGGAGGCGGGAAGGCCCAAGAGATATTTACGATTAAGCTGTAAAGAGTGATGTATCTGTTTTGTTCTTTGTGTTGGTGTACATGCTCATGTGTTTACTTCTGCAGCGAGTGACTCAGTCACAGAATCACCCTTTTGAAGGCAGAATGGTAGATCAGCTTCTGGCATCAACAGCTTTAATGGACATGTGGCATAAAGGAGGAAAGATTGGATCTGATCAAATGTTCCTTTGTTAATCATGTTTTGGACCATTCCACCTTAAAAATGTCACATAGGCAGAGATTCTGATGGATGTCAGACCTTTTTTAAATACAGTAACACAAAGACGTTGTGTGTTGTTCTCATCTTATGTCAACGTGGTTGTGTTCAATGCTACAAGTGATTTCTGGGAGTGCTGACTTTATCAATCAATCAGAAAGAAAATGTTCTTTTTTTTTTTTACTGTATTTGACTCTCTTGAGTAACGTCTGTGTGATTTTAATTTCTCTCTATTGCATACCACAATCTGGTTAGAACAGTTTTCTTATAAATGTTGTAAAGCTGAATGTATTCCTGCTAATGTTGCTTGTGTCTTGTCTGCTGCTCTTGCTGTAATCCTCACCTCACAGTGCTGCAGAAAAGCTGGTCTGGTTTCTAGCTACAATGCAGCGCTCGCTTCAGAAATAAACACTTCATGTCTCTCTGACTGCTAATCAGACGCTGGCATTATGATGTGTTTGATAAAACTGTGGTACCCTTGAATGTAATCCAGATGGAATGTGAGTATGTTTGCATGAGTGTCTTCTGCAAAGCCATATTTCCTGCTACTAAAAACAACAACTTGTTATTGACAGTGTTAGTGTTCACAGATGCCCCCACAACATGCAGATATCTTTGTGGGAAATAAAAAAAATATTCAGACAGATAGAAATGCTGTGGGTTGGTGAGTGTCCAGTCACCTCACACACACACACGTGCTGTTTCAATTTAGAGCTGGAACATAGGGAGCACTTGGATTTGCCATCAACAGGTAAAAAACAAAATGCTTTATCCAAAAAAAAACAACAAATAAATAGAAAAAAAATGCATTTGAAATGCAACATCAGCTTGTCTCGTATTGTCTGATTTCCATTCATTTTGTTGTTTAATTTAGATGGTATATTTATGTGCAGCAAAGATTTGAATGCATTTATCCATGGTGTGATAACGTATTTGCCCTCTTGCAAAATTCTTCTGTTTGCTAAAGTCAGCCAACAAATGTCAATTGTCTGAAAAATGCTAACCTGAGTAAATCCAAAATGCATTTTTCAGCAGCACTGGAGAGTTTACGCTCTGATTAAGGTCAAAGGTCAGACATTGTCTTTCAGGTAGAGAAGGCTGTTGTTGATTTAGCGTCCAGGAGACAGCAGAGAACGTGTCGGCTAGTAGAAGCTAACCGTTAGCATTAGCAACTCCACAACATGGAAGAACTTCAGGCTTTCACTTGAAAATACATATTTTCAGAAAAGGCGCTTGAGCCATTGCTCCACCATCTTCTCAAAATTTCTACGCAGCAATGGATTGTGGGTAATACCTTTGCCCGAAGTCCGCACTGATGCGGACTTGGGCTAAGTGCGAATCAAGCGTGCAAAAGGGGCGTGGTCAAATTCCGCACGTGAAAATCGGGACACCCTATACGCACTCGCACCCCTGGACGGGAACGTGCAATCAAAGAGCTCAAAGGTGGAAGTGCGAGTATTGGGACTGGGCCTACGATTCCAAATCTTGCCGTTTTTTGTTCACCTTTGCTCTACGTCCTGAAACAGGAGCACAAGAACGTTTTTCCCACAGAGATTGACTCACAAAATATTCATTTATACTAGAGATCACTGCAAGTGTGTTGATAAAACAAATGAACGTGTATTTAGTTTAAGCTCAGCTCTCATAAAATTGGACAGAATGACACTGCCTTTTGCTAATCGTCTTTTGTGACTTTCTTCTGAAGGTGTTGATTTATGTGCTTCGACCCAAGTGACACCAGGTTTTTACCCATTCTCACTTTGGTTTTTGGTGTTCCTTGTAACCTTTTCCTATTCCTCTTTTCCAAGATTAGTTAGGGTTAAGAATAATAAATATGTGCTTAAGTTTGGGAGGAAAATACATTTCAACTCTGCAAAAAATTGTAGCATTTTCACAGTTTTTAAACAGAAATATTTAAACACTTAAATATTTGGTATGGCAACGAATTAGTAGTTGTTCTGCACAGAGAGGAAAATCAAAGTATCAACAGCACTTAGTATGAAGAGAAAAAACTTTATTAACTAAATAACTCACGTGAAAGCGACAAGCTGAAACACTTTGGTCAAAAATGTAGTTTTGATTGATTGAAATGGTGTTTCTCTTGTCACTGGAAATTGTCCACATATAAATAAAAGTGTTCCAAAAATGATCCATACTTCAGTTTCAAGATGTTATATCCAGGTTTTTTTCTTTGTTTCAAACGTACCTAATGGAAATGTTCATCTTTCACTCATTTCATTGAAATACGGTTGATAAAATAAAACACAATTAAATGTCTATTTGGTTTAAAATGCCTTTTATTTGCATCTTTGCAAAACATCCAAATGCATTTTTTGAAATTTGACTTATTTGCTACCAAGTCTGTTAATAATTTAAAAGTGTTTCCACATTTAGCACTTGGATGTTCATGTATTAAATAACACTTGTTCTCTCCATAAGCTGAGAATGTAACCCAACCACCAAACTGAGTTCTGCATCTATTTTTGTCGTTATGCTGCAGAAAAAAGGGACGACAACTCAGAATACTATCCACCAAACCTAATCTGGTGTTATTAAAATAAAAACAAAAAGTTCAGTGAGCTGATGTTTGCACAATGCACTTGTTTTATTAAATTTTTTTTAGTGAATGTACTCCTATAAATATTAAGTTGTAAATAAAATCTTTTTTCAAGGCAGTACAAATGGGATCTTATTTACATCTTACTTTGAGGGCACTGAAGCATCACTGTGAACATCACAGGAATCAGAATTAGCCTGACGCTGTGCAGATTAAGGTTCTGAATCTCACTTTGGTCCGACAGACAAAGCATCACAACGCTGCTGCAAGAAAAACTGTGGCAACAACGCTGTCAGTGCTTCTCCCTGAGACACGAGCCGTGCAGGCTGATTTTTACACCCTGCTGTGGCGTGCCTGCAGGGATCTCATGTTTTAAAAATATCCAACATCCTCATGTTTTTCCTCCACATCACCTCTTTTGTTCCTTCTCCTCTTTTTCCTTCTTTCTCTCTCATTGGCTGTCCTTTTTGGCAGCATCTTGA
Source organism: Aphyosemion australe (assembly GCA_006937985.1). Taxonomy (NCBI): domain Eukaryota; kingdom Metazoa; phylum Chordata; class Actinopteri; order Cyprinodontiformes; family Nothobranchiidae; genus Aphyosemion; species Aphyosemion australe. The sequence continues at coordinate 362,366 of SSNS01000307.1, read as the reverse complement.
ATGACCTGAAAGGATATGTTGTATAATAAATGAATTAATAAAACCATTATGACTTTTTTTTCAAGTTGTAATTATTGATTCGCACACCGCTCTTTGGTTTGATTTAATTTAGCTGTGGTCAGATCAGAGTTAGAATACCTGTCTGTGTGTTCGGTGGAGACAATATTCACCCGAGACACCCCAGAAAGGCTGATCCTTCATGTAGACACAAAACATTACTCATAAATTTAACTGAGACCATGCTGATTCGTGACTGCTGATCTGCCCACACACATCATCTCTCAGCTGAGCTGTAAGATGGTGTGTAACCTCCCACAATATTTCACAACAGTATGGGTCTCACTTAAGCTTGATTTCCTCTCTTTCCCTTTGTAATTATTTTTAATCCCTTTAAACAGACAAATTAAGACTAAGCTCCTGGCATTCTTCATCGATAAAGCTCCAAATGATTTTTCTAATTTGCCTCCACTCATTCTTGATGTCTTTAAGCGCTAGAACAGATGTGAAGAATGGGAAATTAACGCTAAACTGGCAGTGATTACAAATCTAATGGATCATTTGCGTTTATTGGTCTTTTTGATTTCTGAGGTATCAGGTGTGCTCACATTCTTGTTGCGCATAATAAACTTTTAAAAGTGAGGTTCAATGTGAGTCATATGACTTGTTTTTTTTAAAAATAGGATCAGTCACACTGAGTTTCACATGTAGTCTGAACATGAAAAAGGTCTTCTACCCCTATTTCCTGCATTAGCCGCCGATAGAAAATATACGTGAAAACTCGGGTCAGAAAAAGCACGTCAGCTCTAGGTCACACTGTAAATTTGCACCCATCTTGGCTCGCCACAGGGGAAAGCTGTTGTTAATTTAGCGTTCAGGAGAGAGCAGAGCATGTCTTGGTTAGTATAAGCTAATGTTAAAGCAACATTCCGCAACTTTTACACCTTAAAATGATGCTTTTTTGTAAAGTTTTTGCGTCATAGTATTATCTATTATGTTCATTTTCATACCTGTGATAGTGTTGGGGGGTCCCACGTCTGTATACTGCGCTATACAGTTTTTGTGCATCGGGTAGCGACGGAAGTACTGACTGGGTGTCATTTTACGGCAGAATATGGCAAGCCAAAGGGATAAAAAAAGCACGCGTTCTAAACACGCGTTATGTCCGCCAAAATGCGCATCTTGAACGCGCGTTTTGACGCCAAAGGGAGCAAAAACTTGCGTGTTCTAAAAGAGAGCATTATGTCCATGACATAATGCGAATTTAGAACGTGCATTTTTTTTATCCCTTTGGCTTGCCATAAATGTATAACGTAGACTTGCTGTAGCAGCGACAGATTCACCAAAGAAAGCTAGAAATCCCTTATCAGAGGAATCTAGGAAAAGAAAAGGAGAACGTGATAGAACAAGAGCAAAGACCAGAGTTATTATTGGGCCATCTTTTCCTCACTGGAGAGCTCTTTTAGAAAGAAAGGCATGAACTACGGACTCTGACCTAGCCGTGCTGCTAATGGCTAGGTAAGTAATAAATGATTTCACTGGTGTTATTGTGTTTGGTCGGGCATAAAGTTGTTATACAGTCCTGATTAAACTATTTATTCAATGTGTGGAGGTGGAAAAGTTTGTTTTCGTTGTTTTGCCTGACATTAGGAATGTAAACATGCCTCTTATGCCCAAGAGAGAGATTTAATGTTGCGACAGTGACATTACGCAGCAAGCCTCTAGAGGGCGACAGAGACCCTATAACTGCAATGTTGCGGAATGCTGCTTTAACTCCACAACATGACAGAACTCGTTTAGGCTTGTGTTATTTTTGGAGAAAAAACATCAACTTTGCAGAGCGAATGGAGGCAGTGGAAGAGTTGCGTTGCTGTTAGCCAATCAGAGGCGAGATGTCCAAATATCAGGAATAATAATGATTAAAAATCCAACTCCTGCTGTTTGCCACCCTCACTCCTCCATCTAACTTCTACTTCCTGAAACAGGAGCTCCAGAGCTTTTTTTCCCACAAGGCAATAATTTATACTAGAGACCACAGAAAATGTATTGAAATAACAGGTATATAACCATTTTGTTAATTCATCTGTCCAGGCACCTGCTTACAAGCTTTCACCTAGTTGCAAGGCCTTCATTAAGGTGAGCTATTTAGCAAATCAAACCCTCACTCCTCCCCCCGTAAGGTCTTTGATGTCCTCTTCTACATGCAAGATGTTTCTAGAACATTCCTGATTATTTCTGTTGGCGTGGGAATCAGGTTCAGACTTCACTTCAATTTTGTTTGGCAGAAGAACATCACTGTCTTGAAAATGATGTCATTTGCCCTTGAAATGTAGATGGACTGCTGTTTCTTGACCTGAAGAGTTGGCACTCCAGTGATGTATCGTGTGTGTGTGTGTGTGTGTGTGTGTGTGTGTGTGTGTGTGTGTGTGTGTGTGTGTGTGTGTGTGTGTAGTCCTCAGTGTGTGAACTGCAAACACAACACCTCTCAGCTTCTCTTCTTCAAGTTCTGTCCTTTGGATGAACCTGTTTTTGTCTAAGGGTGTTGCTCCTTGGATTGGAAGTGAAGCATCTTCAAAGAAGCAAAAAAACAAACAAAAAAAAAGTGGTCATTTTTGTGAACCTACCACCATGCAGCGGATGACTGACACCTTCCCCAAAGGCTGACTGGTTGTTAAAGCTTAATGCATTAGGAATGCGGGTTTCTGGGAGGTGGATGTTCTGCTGCACCAAATAACCTCAAGTTTATTTCTCAGGTCAATTCAGGTCACTTTTAAATATTTTGCAGGGTTACTCAAAAAGTTAAGGAACTGTTGGTGTTGAAATTTGATGTCTTTTGGATCAAAAACTTTTTTTTGCTCATCATAGTCATGGGAGAAGATGCAGCTGTTTCCTTCTGTAATAAGACCATCATCAGTTCCAGGTTGTTTTGTTGTTTAGGACTAACTACTATCCAGAGAAGAACTATTTGTCCAGACAGACATTAAAATGATTGCACAGCTGGGTCACAGTTAATTTTTGATTAAAATGTGCAAATCTTCAGAGGAATCATGCTAACAAATAAACGATCCACATTAAAACATGCCTCCTTTTTATGACTCACAGGTTTTATTGGAGGATAGGTGGCCCATTAATGACCTCTACCGGCATGTTGATTTCTAGGCTCTCTATTTTACAACTCTACTCTGTTTAGATTACTTATTCATTCTAAACCACTCTTTCCTCTGTTTGGTTGCAGGTTGGTGTGTTATGCTTCAAATCCAATCATGCATGCTCACAAGAAATCTATTTAAAAATCACAAACGTGGAAAACAAAACTCTAGGAGAAAGCACCTGAGGAGAACGTGCAAACTTCACACAGCAGAGATTAGAAGCAGAGATCTTCATGATGTGAGGTCACAGTGACAATGTGCAACACTAAAACTAAATGATGCATTAAAAAGAGCTTGAAATCACATTTCTCATCTGACCTTTCACAAAATGTCTGAGGCCAAATTTGGACTTCCTGTCACAGCAGCTCACTAATACAATTTCTGATGCTCCCCTGAGTTCTACATCTATATATACATTTGAATAATAAAGAAACTTTAATCAAAAGTCATAAAAGGGAGTGAGTCAGCCAGCTGGTCACTAACCAGTCACTGGGTTAGATAACCAGCCAGTAAGTGTAGAGTTTTTCTTCATACGGTTTTATTCTGGGCTCCCTCGCTCTGTTTATATCGCCTTTGTCACAGCTTGTTAGCAGAGTCACATGGGGTCTTCTTTTCCCCTCCCAACAAGCTGCTTCCTCTGCTGCTTAATTATAGATACTTCTACCTTCATTACCTCTCTCAGAGGGAGGCATTTTAATATAAAGTTCTTCAGTGACCTTCCATCTGCCTGTAGCATCTCAATTATTGATTTTCACTGCGACTTTTAAAGTATCTCAGTCATCTTAACTTGTGATTAAATCTGAGTGAATATGTGGACATAAGAAGTCATTTTAAAATATTTTATAAAAGCATATTGATGTAAATTCACAGCTGGCAAGAAATATACATTTTTGTGTGAAAGCTATTGAATGCACAGTTTATTGTGTGCTTTCTTTCACCTTTTGTTCTTATGATTGTGGATTTATTTGTCTAGTTTACATATCCTTTCAGTCTGTTATAAAAATCTAAACAGATATTTTATTAAAAAAGAAACACCCACTGTTAACTGTGATTTTGGTTAACAGCAAGAGATACAAAACCCATGCCAGAGGGATAAAACTACAGCAATGGCAGAATATTTTATAAAACATTAATAACAAATAAAATAATAAAATAAATATTCTAATACAGGTTTAAAATGTTGTTCTTATTATTTTCTTTGTTTCTTTATTATTATTTTGCCCGATTTTACTAGAGTCAGAGAAAGAAAGTCACAGCACTTGGAGAGGGTTGACGTTTTTCCGCGAGTTGAGTGACAGCACGTTTTAACCAATAAGAACAAAGCTAGGATACAAAGGGGAGGGGCTTTGCTGAAAGTGCACTTAGCTTGTTTAAAATGTCTCCTTAACAACCGATGCAAGAGTCAAACAACAGAAGTTTTAGCAGGACAAACGGGTCGTAAGTAAAGCCTCTCTATGGTGCTTTGCATTTGCATTCTCCCGAAAACATACCGCTGCTCGTTATTTTACGACGGCGGAGTTAAATACGATGTCTTTGTAGTGGACAGCTTCATTCAGCATCAGCTGTTTGCTTTGAAACAAGCTAAGCTAATTAGCTAGCTAGTGAAGACTCGCTTGTTTCGTGTTGCTAATTCGCTAGAGTTTGGTCAAGTATACGAATTATCCGTTGTGTCAACATTATTTAAAACTAAAACCGTCCTCGTCGTTGTATACTATAGTGTTATGACGCTGTAGAGGCTCAGTGTAGTAAGCTAACCTCTCTTCAGTTAGGTCACTAGCTACACTGACACTGGAGTAAACAGGATTTTACTGTGTGCTCTTTGTGACTTTGTTACTAGTTAGGTTTAATAAGCTAAAGAGGAGAATTTGATGTGTTGCAGGAGTGGGAATGGCTGGGACCGGCGAGGCAAAGAAAGAGGAAGCCGACTACAAGAGACTGAACAGCTTTCCTCTCATCAGAGTAAGACTGGATAGAAAAACAGCTGATTTTAGGATGACACCATCTAAAGAAGGGTTTTCAAAACGCTAGCTCACTGAGGTTAATAACAGTCTAATGTGTGTGGAAGCTACATAGTATTAGCTTCTTTAATATAACTATTATGAGTTTGGGTTAAAGCTTGTCAAAATCAGTATCATTCTATAAGTATTCAACCCTTTTTAATATTTAAGAAACCTACAACATTGTATAACTATTGAATTATGCAGTTGAGCTGTAGAATGAAACTAGAGATGTGAAAATAATGTACTAACTTTTCCCAGAGACAACATAGTTCTTCTATTTTGTGCCACATTTCACAATAATTATAAAACCTAACATTTATTTCTAAGCACTCGAATACTACTATTACTTGTATAATCTGTCATTAATCTATTACATACAGTATTAATGGACTGTTTGCAGTTTAAGAAACTAAAATAATTCAGTTTGTCTCTGTTTCATCTGTCTTTATGGATGAAGTTTCCCAAAGACAAAAATTAATACAAAATACAACAAACAGAGGTGCTTTACTCCCTTTTAAAATGTATGTAAGGGTCATTTAATATGCATGTAAATTTAGTTTTTGATTGTTTGTAGCTGATCCACACCCAAAACAACACATAAGAGGGAAAATGCAGCTCCTTACTGTTCAATTGTCCTCAGCACACAGACATGCCAGAGGAAATGAGGGTGGAGACCATGGAGCTGTGTGTAACAGCCTGCGAGAAGTTTGCCACCAACAATGAGGTGTGTAGTTTGCTCTTTTGTTTTAGTTGCGTGCCTCATAAATCTTACATTATACTGACGTTGTTATAAAATGACCTAAATACATTATGTACTCAAAATCTTCCTGCCGTGCTTCCCAGAGTGCTGCAAAGATGATTAAGGAGTCCATGGACAAGAAGTTCGGCAGCTCGTGGCACGTGGTGATCGGCGAGGGCTTTGGCTTTGAGGTCACACATGAAGTGAAGAATCTACTCTATATGTTTTTTGGCGGGAGCCTTGCAGTCTGTGTTTGGAAGTGCTCGTAGCACCTCGCCGCCACGCCACCTCCTCTATGCTGATGTGGTCAACAACTGGAAGTATACACCAGCTACCAACCAGACACTGGTTCCGTTTTATTGTCGTGGCAGTTTTAGTTTGCCACCAGGGATTCGGTCATTCAGCCAAGAGTTTCAAAGTCGGATTGTCACTTTTGTCTGGTGGTATAAAAAAGTCACTTATCTGTTTTATTTAGTTGTTTTTTCTGTTTTTATTTTAATCAAAGTTTTATTTCCCACTTCTGAGCATCCAGAATGTTTGTGTTGTTGGAAGTAAACTCAACTTTTACAAAAATGACAGCCAGCCAGGGTCTCCAAAGTCCTTTATCCTCATTCCTCTTCAGGTAGTGCATGTGTGAGTGAGTGTTGATATCATGTTTGTGTGTGCTGGACACACACAGATTATTTTTTTTAGAATACCTTCACACCCTTCTGAGCAGCCTGAACAGAATTACTTTAAATACTTTTCCCCCGTCCATGCCATCTGAAATGTTCTCACGCGTGTCTTTCTCTCTCCAATGGCACTACTCTTTCAATAACTTTTGTAATGTTTTTTATGTGTACATATTTTGATGCAGGAAAAAACATTTTTTTGAAAACCAGTGTCACCTTCTTACAAGAAGCCAAACACTAAAACCCGATCAAAACTTTTCTCCTTGTAAAGGTGTTTGTAAGAATCACCCCTATAGGTGACAATAGCAATGTGATTGTTTCATGCTGATGCTGGTTTTAATGATCCAGCGCAATGGACCATGGGAACTTACCTGATTGTACAATAAACTTGAAATGTGGTGAAATTGAAACTCGGTCTGGTTTTTTTAGTCCTTGAGAATCAAAATTAGATTTGTTACGTCTCAAAGCAGAAATCTGGAGGGCACCATCTAGAGGTGGAAAAATGTATTGCATCTTTAGGCCTCTCTCACAGCTTCTATGATTATGGCTGGAAACAATGAATTTTGTTGGTGGATGTAGTTTCTAACCCTAAAACAAGACTACCTTGTTCATAACCCCTTCTTTCCACTGGATGTGAAAGTGTTGTGAAACAGCCACAACACGTACTACACAGCAATTAGTCGCTGTTATAGTGGATGAGTTCCTTTCCACCGGCAACAAAGTGTAACGTTTTGGACACGTCCCAGAAGCGAAGGGACACTATCATTATGTTTCGAGTCTATTTTTTACATGCTACCCTTCCAAAACACGTAAAACTCCGCAGTTTAGATCAGGCCAGACAGGAACTCAAACACAAAAGCAGTGTAAAACATCCAGAAACTTTCAAAATAAAAGCAACATGCAGCTAAACGTACATTTCCTCCATAGCCGATGTAAACAGAACAGAAAATAAACCAGACATTTTTGCATACATGCAGCTTTCTTTCTGCTTGCTTGTTATTGTGTGGACTTCTGAAATCACGCGTGGTGTTCAAATTCTCCCGTGATTTTGTGACTTTCGGGACCAGCGGTGTGGAACGCTTTTGCTCCAATTTCACTTCTGAAACGCTCCCGGTTGGTAATGAGCTCCAGCAGCTGCTGCAGAAAACAGAGACGATCTCTGCGGATTATTGAAAAAAATGTCTGTGTCACGGGATCAGAGCAAATTGTCAACAGTCTGCAATTTGTGGTTTTCAGGAAGTTTGTTTTATTTTGGTACATTCAGAGAAGACGCACGGCGTCGGTCATGATGTCCGACGATTTAAAGTTTTTCGTCGGACAATATTAAATCACGTTGGTAATGTCCGACTGTCCGATGTGTTTTTGCAAACACTGGAACACTATTGGCTAATAATGAGTGGCGCTCCACTCAAATTGCATAGACCTCTAAGGGCTCGGGGGCGGGCTTAGCAAAACAAATTGACGTATTACCTACATTATATCACAAGGTAAGACTATCACTTTTACGGATTTCTTAAAAAAATGCATTATCCCTGAAAAAACTCTGGACTGCTGCTTTAAGCATATTTTGGTTAAAAATCAGAATTTTGTTGTTGGAGGATAAAAAAGCTGAACGTGTGAACATAAACGTACTGCAGAGGTTTGGCCTCCAAAAACAATAGCTTTACAGAGAATCCTGAGTGCACGCTGCGTCTTTAAGGATGCATTTGTGTATCGGTAAATAATTCATTTCGAATATCTGGTTTAAAGTGAAAATATGTGCTTCACACAGAGAAGAAACATGCCAGCAGTTGCTTTGAAGCAGCTTTTTCAAAGGAGAGCAGACTCAAAGCACGCGTCCAAAAATAACAAGACTTTTGGGGGTTTAGTGAAGCAGCGTTTGGTTAGTCATTGTGAATAAATCAGGGTTTCTATAAGAACTTTGTGCTTTTAAAGCTGCAGATTCACAGTTTAGATACTAGTTTTCCTCTCGAGGCCATTTTGGAAATGAGCTTCTGTTCTTAAACACTCAGTTTATCTCAAACGTCTGTGTAGAGTAAGAAGGTAAGAACTCAGCTTGTTTAATTCAGAAGATGGATAGAATCTCTGTAAAACTGCATCAGTTGGTGAACTTTTTGTATTGATCAGCAAAGCATTAAACTAATCTCCAACTCTGCGTCCATTAAATCAAATCGGCAAAAGTTTTCTGTGTTTCTGATTAGGAGGTGACAGGAATGTGATCAAATGTGACATGACAGTATTGAGTTGTTCCTTCTGAGATCACAGGTCATTGTGACCCAGGAGTTGAGGTCGCCAGTGTTGACAGAGCAGCAGGATCATCAATAAGGCAGAGTGACCTCACATCAGGTCAGACTGTTCCATGGGTGCAAAAACAGAATAAGTCCTGACTTTTCACTCATTCAATGATAAAGAACCCAACATAAAATGTGTTTACTAAGTGTAGTACGATTATAAATGTTATTATACCGTAGATTGAATGTTTACCTGAAGCCATCCTAGTCAGGTTGCCTTTGTTTTGGGCGTAACACCAATAATAATTTCAGTCAGCCTACTAAAGTGAATTTATTCATCTGTTAAGCCCAGAAAAGCCTCCTATTTAGCAGCAAATTTACAACATTTTATGTGTAAAGGGTAATGGAAGTGCAAAAACAAAATGTCCACAAGGCATTTTAAAACTACTGTGTCATTTCTTCTATGGAAATAGTCAGTTTTTAGTTATGAATGAAAAATAAAAATGTTCAACACAAAATACAGAAGTAACAAATATAGGTTGACAAATTCAGAAAAAAATAATTGAATACTCCACAGGGCTGTTTTCAGCCAACATTTTTATTGGACCATAAATGAGACGTAACAGTTCCATGGTCAATGCAAAACATGTTCATGAAGTTCTTTGCACTAAATCTCTCTCACATAAAACAATTTCAGCAGTTTCAGTACCTTTCAGAATGAGGTGTTTTAGGGCTCTGTCACTTTAAGAAAAACAAGCTGGAGCTGGCCACGCCCACCCATCCCCCACTCAGGCTGCTATGAGCTGAGAAGCTCCGATATACAAGAGCAACTCAGAGTAGAGCCATTGCTCCTTCAGCAGCAGCTCTCTCTTGCACGTGAGAGGATCTATTCTAATTTCCCTGTTTGTGACATCACAAACAGGGACTTTTTGAAACTACTTGTTTTTGGCACATAATTCCTAAAACCAAACGCTGACAAAAATAGATGTTTTTCTCACATTTGGGGTGTTTATAGAGGCAGTAGAGACCTACATGGCAGAAGAAAAGGATACATAAGGTGAGTTTTGCAAAATATTTCCCCTTAGGTGTGTCAGAAGTGTGGCCCGGGGGCCATTTGTTGCCTTTGGCGTGATTTTATGTGGCCCCCAGTTGCATTTTCTAGAAGGTGGGATTTTTTTCTCTCCAGCATACTGTTGCTGTAGATGGACAAAGTATTTTTATGCTGAGATTTTATAATAATATGAGGACTACTTTAGATTTTAAAAAGTACACTGTAAAATAATGTTAGAGTTGTTTTTCTTTTTCTTTTTGCGGGAACTTTTAACTTCATCTTTCTTTTTCTCTCATTATGAGAAGTTTGGACACCTGGGGTCGAATCTAGCAGGTGGGCATTTCTGTCCCTGCGGACATGTAACTGTGACAAAAAAAGAAATAAAATATTATGGCCACGAATGTCACAAACAACCACTAAATTATGTAAAGTGATTGTGCGAGACGTGAAAAGTGGTTTTATGCCGTTTTTGCGTGAAAACAACCCAAATCTGCTCTCCGGATTTCTAACGTCTGAGATTTACTGACCTAATTTTGCATGCAAACATCCACGAGAGGGTTTTGACAGGGATACAGCTGGATGTGCTGGGACTGATGCCAGCATAATACACTGATAGCTTTCACCCGGATTTACCTGGGTGACCTATTTCATGTGAAGAAGCCTTTACAATCAGCAATTACTGTAACTGCGCTGAAGCTAATCCCGTAAAAAGTGTGTCGGTAAACATGCTTCTGCCACCAGCTCCTGCCTCATCCATTATTAACCTCAGACACTTTTTATACATCTCCTCCCTCATCTTGTGTCTCCTCCACAACGTTAAATATTTATGCATGGAGACGCAAAGTCACGCAAAACATTCTGCTAGTTTGCTTAGTGTGAACATTAAAAAGCTTTCCCCAGTGTCAGAAAAAGGACATATTATTCTGAAAAGGCTCTCTAGGGTTTTTAGTGAAGTTACTGACACATTTCTAGTCAAGGAAAAACTTAAAAGACCCACCGAGCAGCTACACTGTCTCTGAAATAAACTGCATGGTGCTATTTTTACCTCTGCTAACGCTCGCAGCCTCTATATTTTGGGTATTCTTTTATTTTTCATGGTGCTTGATGTGTTTTCAAGGTGAATTGAAATTCAAGTCACCAGAAACGGTAAGCATGTATAAAACGTCACTCTGGTTGATGCTTTGATTATAAATGAGCAAAACTAACATCACCATCACTTCAGAGTGGCGGTCCGGTCCTTGTTGGACTTAGTAAAGTGGAGCTGACATGCCTGGCACTGCGTCTGCTTCCAGCATATTTCCTGCATGTTTTAGATCGTGAACACAGCTGATTTGTTTGATTTAGTGATGAACCGCTCCTGTAGACACTAATGAAGGCTGAGGAGACATTTCAGCAGTTAGAATAAGGTGTTAAAAAGATGAACGCACATCGAGGAGATAAGTTTAACTTTTGGTTTCACTAACGGACACTATGGGGTGCTAAAAGCAAGCCAAAATTGCATAGTATCCCTTTAATAAGGAAAACTCCAAATCCTGTTTTTTTTCCCGCCCCCATTCCTCAGACTAACTTCTACTTCCTGAAACAAGAGCACCAGCGCTTTTGTCACTGAATACAATTCTCAAGGCATTCATCAAACTAAAGACTACAGCAAATGTACAGAAATAACGAATGTGTGTCTCCTATAACCCTCCTGCACCCCTGGTGGGGCTTTTCGAGTTTTCATGACTTTTTCCCAGTTTCTTCACTAAACCCGTTGTTATGAGCCCTCTTGTAAGCATTTTCAGAGTCTTGGCTCAAATTTGTTTGTTCATTGTTCTGTTTTTTGATACTGTTCTTGGTGGGGTCCAATACCCATCCTCCCCAAGGCTCAGACTGTCTGTATTCCGCTCTGAACCCCATCCCCTGTCCAGGATGTGTCATCCGAAAGGACAGCAGGAGGGTTAAACCCGCCATATTGGGATCCTGTTTACATTAACATAGCATTTAGTATTAGTTTAAAGCTGCTATAGCAAATTTAGAAAACAAATTTGCTTAAAACATTGAGTGAGTGACATTTGTTTGGCCAGGCAGTGTGTTAATCTCAGCTTATTCTTGTTTTATTGCACATGTTCATATAAAAACCTATCTGTTTAGCATTAGCTTTTTTACCATTGGTCTCAGTAATGTCATTTTATTTTTTTAAAGTTGTGCCTACTATGTTTACAACTTAGATTTAAATTCAAAATACTAAAATGCTATATGTATTTATACTACAGCAAATGCTTTGATTTAAAATGGGCAGCATATTTAATATTCGTATCAGTTTATTAAATATGAGTTAGCTGGTGGCTGTTTGGACAGTCATTAGGCTTCTTTCAACACCAGCTTCTCTTTGATTTCTGGTTCCTCAGAAACTAAAAGATTCACTGCATCCACCAACTAACTTTGAAAGGCTTCTGCACTTATGTCATCTGCACTTCTTTGAATGAAAACAGCAGCTTGGAGCCACTGGAAGAAATGCTAATGAAATCTAAGCCAAAAACTGCAGCGGGGCAACAATTCATTTAAAAATACGTGAATTATTTAAACCGATGAGTACATAATGCATAGGATAAAAATCAGAGACAGTCAAAGCCTTTATTGTTACATCATCAGTCATTAGAAATTCATTTTATTTCCCCTGAACAGTTAAAGCAAAGTCATTTTTTTAACAGTTGATGGTTGACTTCAAAGAGTTCTGGGCCATCCGCTGCGCTCTCATTAAAAGCATCTCTCAGTGTTAGAGAAGATCAGTGCTGTATCTTAGCAACCTCCCTACCACCTGTGATGACAAGAGGCTTGGAGCATCCCAGAGCGTGTGCACGTGTGCGTTACTGACTCACTGAGGAGGTAAAAAGAGAAGCAATCAGTTGGTGGTCGGATCTAATATGACAGACAACTCACAGGGTTCGGTGGATGGAAGGAAGTGATGGAAAATTAGACATACTTGTTAAGGTGGTTGCTTCTTTTGGGAGCTCAGAGACTCAAAAAAATCAAAGATGTCAAGAGTGAGTCAGAGTTTGGTGGTGGATGACTAAGAGAAGATCGTGTTAGACAACCAAGTGAGACGAGAAGCATCAGAGGACAGCAGATATGAGAGGGAGGGATGAATCTTTCATCTGAACTTCTCTTGTGGGCTTCTTGTTATTGAGAAATGGGAAACACAATCCAATATTAATGTGTGTGTGTGTGTGTGTGTGTGTGTGTGTGTGTGTGTGTGTGTGTGTGTGTGTGTGTGTGTGTGTGTGTGTGTGTGTGTGTGTGAGACCCCATTTCAACCATCAGTAGCTGAATCTGTGAGTGTCATTGGCTGATATCCAGACAGAAATAAAAGTATGTCGGCGAAAGCTTTGTGAAAAAGAAAAAGGGTGGGAATATAAAGCGAGTACTGAGGGATGAAAGACATAGAAGATGGCTGTGAATGTGTGAATTAAACTTGAAATAGCTTGTTTATAATACATCAATGCGGAGACTCTCAGCTCCTTTAGACAAGAAGTAGTCTGCAATATGTAGAAGAGCCAGAAGACGTGTAATTAAGAGATAAAACACTGGAGGAAAAGACGTTTTGATGATGGTTTCATCTCTTTTTATGATCGATTCTCTTCTTGGCTGTAGCAGTCTTTTTGCTGTGCCAATTCAAAATTAACAAGTAAAAAAATATACAAAAATCAATAGATTTTTTGCATGTATTCATAACCATGAAACTGGATGGTTTTCAATTTTAGAGGCTGCTCTAACCACGAACATCATTCAAATGGAGTTTTATTTATGAGAGAACCATGAGACGCTACACATGAAGGATGAACGTTGTTTTTTAATTAAACACACTTATATAACCTGTAAAATTCCCATTACAGCAACATGTCTTTCAAACATTCCAAGTTTTTGTGTTGACGTTTAAACCTAGCAACATCTTACATTTAGAAAAGTGAAGAAATAGTATATTTATACAATCTGTACGCATTTTAAAGTGAAATAATCACAAAATAGTCTAATGTGTCAATCAGATTTTGCTAGCTAACGCTGCAGCGCTAGCATTTGTAATTCGACACTGGCTGGCAAAAGTAAACAGGAGCGACCCAGAAGTTATTTCTTGTATCCCTAAGAATTCACGGCATCTTTTTGTTTGGCAAAGAAGGCGAATGCTAATGTTGAGCTAACAATGCTAACAGGGAATTAGAAGAAAATAGTCGGCTCTAAAAATAGCTTATCTCACCAACAACTCGATATTACTGTGAAATGTTTTTATTTATTTATCAACTTACTGTGAATGACTCATCCTCGCTTGTCATGTTTTCTGCATGCTGAAAAAACCAGCATATGTTGTGTTTTGGATGCTGGTATGCTAGTCCAGCATGGGATGCTGTTAATTGGATTCTGGACCACCATGCTAGACCAGAATCCAATTAACAGCATCCAATGCTAGACTAGCATTGCATGTTAGACCAGCACACTAGCATTCAAAGCACAACATATGCTGGTTTTTTCAGCAGGGTGGCGCTGATCCAAAATGGCACCTGCCATCAAACTCATGGAACTGTAGTGAGAAAGTCACTTTTTTGTTTTGAAAATGTGCTGCAGTACCCAAATTTGACCACAGGATGTCATTCTTACTTCACTCTTACATCATACGCCTTTAAGGTAATGATGGGATTAAATATACTGTACATTAGAAAGAATGTTAATCCAGCAGCAGTAAAGGGATCCCATACCTGTACACTTTAGCACCATGTTTTGTTCACATGGAGATGTGGAGCATGTGAAGTAATCGTGAACAAACTAACAGGTGTGACTGTCAAGCACATTTTCTTGTCACAATAAAGTCGCAAAGTGTCTTAATTAAATGTTTTGAAATATTTTTTTCAAAAGGCTAATCTATTTGTAGACTAATTTCAACAAAACAATTATATATTTATTAAAAACATTTTATAGGTAGCCTAAATGTACTATATTATTAGCCTAGTGAACTAGACCAAATTCTTGCCATGGCAAAGTTTGTTTTATATATTCACATATATAGGATGTCTTGCCAGGCTATATTATAACACGAATAGCAAAATATAATTGGCACTTATCTCCTGCAGTACTTAAATTCTCCACAAGAAGGCAGAAGTAGTGAATGGAGCAGATGGAGCAAATATAATACAGTTAGCATTAAATTTAGATTTTTAAAAAAATACCTTTTACTCTCAAAAGCGTTTCCATAGCTTTCCATTATTTGTAATAAGTTTGGACTTTCAAGGTGCTTTTAATGTGTTTTTATTTTGGAATTTATTATTTACTACTCTGTGTGCTTTTAATTGTTTTTCTGTGTAACATTTCAAGATTTTTTGTGTTTTATAAATAAAATTAATTATTACTATCTTTATTTTGTCCTTATTTTTTGTGCAATTTGATCACCAACTCCCCCAAGGTTGTTGCACATTTTTTCATCTGACTTGGTAGAACTAAACTGAAACCAACTCTGATTTTTTTGAGACTGTGTTGTTCCGTAGGTTCTTTCGAGCATGCTCAAAGAAACACAACAGCAAGGTGCTGCAACACACCTGTTGAGACATTTCGATAACCCTTTTGCAAATATCATTCTCACTTTTCAGTTCAGTTGCAAATGTCACTTTCTCTGTTGTTTACATGAGCACATCACGTTTTATCAGCAATGTTTGAGAGTAATTCCTGAGGATTCTTTGTTTTATGCAGGAAAGCACGCTATGTTTGCAGAGGTGTGTGTGAGGTACATTTCCTCCCTAATTTGCATTTAGCTCATGTTGATAGCAAACATGTAAATTTTTTATGAGTTCTGGTAAATAATGAATAAATGTGACCACCTGTGAGAAAACACAAACAATTCTGCTCAGTTTGCTCCGCTTAGCTGATTTAAATGAGCCATTCTGTGATTTTTTTTGTCAATATGTTCCTCAGAGTGTCACATGGATCGGACACACTGCACGTGCACTAACACGCACACGAGGACACACACACACACACACACACGCACGCACGCACGCACGCACGCACGCACGCACGCACGCACGCACGCACGCACGCACGCACGCACACACACACACACACACACACACACACACACACACACACACACACACACACACACACACACACACACACACGGCCACGGTAACAGGAAAAGTGTATCCTCAGGGATCCTCCACGAGACCTGATCAGTTTCTTAAAGTAAGCTCACGTGCAAAATCTATTTTCTCCCTGCTTAACGTTCACTTCCATTACATCTCATGGATGTGTGAAAAAGACAAACACTAGTGCTTTTCTCTTAACTTCTGCTTAGAAATGTCTTGCAATTTTCCCCCTAATCCAAAATCAAACCCAAATTCATTTGAACTCATCCTCTGTCTTAAATGTGACTAATTATATTAGAACAAAGACAAATGCAACAATTTGGAAACTATTATCAAGATTTTATTTCAAAAGTCACTCATCATCTCTGTCCTGAACAGTATACTCTGTGAGTTCATAAACAAAAATGTTCCTGCTTCATAAATAACTAAGCAAGTTTGTTCTGCATCCTTCATTTTTACAGCGGCATCAGAGGGAGCTGCAATAGCTACGTTTACATCTTAAACAGCAGCACAGAGGAAAATCTGTCTTCATGCCTGCCTCAAATCTTTAAAATTACATTTTAGAATGAGAATGTGTTGCATAGTCCTCAAACATGCGCCTTACTTCTGCAGGGAAGAGACCAAATGAGTCGGGTTACACAAGAATAAACCCGATGCCAGAGAGAAAAAAGGCCAGGTTTAAAAAGAGCCGCGAGTAAACATATTGATCTGAGTCCCGATCACGTTAACCTGGCACCACGCCATGTCCAGGCCACGTAGAAACAGAGAAAAGTACAAACGTTTGGGTAAATACGGCCTGGATGCTGAGTGATCTCCACTCAGAAAAGCAGCAGGAAGAGCAGAAAGGTCTGAGGAAGAATGCAAAAGAAAGGGTTGTGTTTGTAGGTTGAACTTTTATCAGTTTATATGTAACAAGATTTAAACAGATTATTGTACAATCATTGCAAAGTTAAATGAGAACTCAGAAAAATAGGATTATTGACGCTAATATTGTTTACAGCGTATTTATTCATATAATAGCAACCATACTTGATGCTTTTGTATTTTTATTGGTTTCCATTTTTCTCTAAACAAACTCTCAAATTGCTTTTCTCCACAATTGTTTTGTTTTTCTATCCCTTCCTCTCATTCAGTTCCTCTGACCTTCTTTCTTTGTTTTCAGTTGGATGACATGGCGTGTGCGCCGTCGCTCCAGGACAATCTGTCTATCCTTGGCCTTCATAACAATTTTCCTCCACCTCCTCCTGGTGCTTGTGTCTCTTTCCATTCACCACCTGCCCTGTGACACCCCTCTTCCACCCAGGACACACGTCCTCAGGGACTTGGCTCGCACCAACTACACGTCCGTGGGGATCAGAGGTGATCCATCTGGAAACCATCAAAGACATTTTTCCTATGAAGATGGCAAA
Organism: Aphyosemion australe; assembly: GCA_006937985.1. Taxonomy (NCBI): domain Eukaryota; kingdom Metazoa; phylum Chordata; class Actinopteri; order Cyprinodontiformes; family Nothobranchiidae; genus Aphyosemion; species Aphyosemion australe. The sequence continues at coordinate 345,009 of SSNS01000307.1, read as the reverse complement.
ATGGACACAGACAGTCACGCTAAAGGGCCTTCTGATAAAGGTTTATCAACAACAGGAGGTAAAAAGGCCCAAATGAGCAGGTCTGGGAGTGCAGACCCCTCTGGAGCTGACAGAACAGAATCTTTGGAGTCTGACCTGTTGAAGATGAAAGCGCTGTTTGACCATCCACTTTACAGCACGCCCCGGCCTGCAGTCCCCGAGGATGACTGGCTTCTAAAAGTGAAACCAAAGGTCAAAGCAAGTGAAAAGAGCTCTCTGATGTGGTCGGTATAACACAGTTGGACTATATGTGTTTGTGTGTGAGTGTGTGTGTGTGTGTGTGTGTGTGATGTCCATGTAAAAAACAAGGAAATTCTCTGAATCACTTTAAAAACTGGGGAACCATTCTCGCAAAATACAAAATAAATGGATTAAATACAATGAAAGCAGAAAATCATAGACATCTCTGCAAAAATACACTTGATGTGAGGGTATATGCTACAATAAAAGAACTATAGAGTTGCAGAATGTCCCCAGATGGGTCAGGCTGCAGGGAAGCAACACCGTTTCCTGCTGCCTTAGATGAATAATACTGAAAATAGTGTTGCTACCATGTCTTTCTGTCTCTTTAGTGCACAGGCAATGTCTTTTATAGCTCAGAAATCTAACAATCAACTGTTTGAACCCACTGCCAGAATAATGAAATTATGCAAAAAGGCAAAGATGGATGTGGTAGCTTCTGTCCATGAACCACATAATAGACTTTAAAGAGGTTCTTCACTCATATGTTTAATGCATTTGCAGTGGTCTCTAGTAGGAATGAATGCCTTGTAAGTCGTACTTAGGGGAAAAAAGCTCCTGTTTCATCATGGAGAATTCAGCCAGAGGAGAAAGTAGTAGTCTTGATATTTGGACATCACTTCTCTGACTGGCTAACAGCAATGCGACTCTACCACTGACTCTGTTTGCTCTGCAACGTTGATATTTTATCTCCACAAACAACACAAGCCTGAAGGAGTTCTGCTGTGTGGTGGAGTTGCTAATGCTAACAGTTAGCTTCTACTAGCCGAGACGTTCTCTGCTGTTTCCTGGACGCTAAACCAGCAACAGCCTTCCCCGTCATGAGTCAAGATGGGTGAGTCCATGAATGTTAAGTGACAGTGTGACGTAGATCTGTCTGGATTTTCAAATCCTAGAGTTTCACCAGCTATTTTCTATCAGAAGCTAATGCAGGAGATAGGTGTAGGAGACTATTTTCACGTTCAGCCTGCGTGTTAAACTCAAAGTGACCGATCATTTTCAAAAATAATAAGTAAAAAGTGAAGGACCTCTTTAAAAAACTTTCATAAAGTAATGATGTTCATCCAACACTCTTTGGGAATCAAACTGATTCAAGATGGCCACCTCAGCTAATCAATATTAGCATAGACAAAATGCCTTTAGCTTGGTCACGATGTGATGTAACTTACAGTCATTCACATCCCAGACTGAGAATAATAAAAAGTTGAACAAAAGCTTGTGATATCACAATAGTTTGTCTCTATTTTCCTATTAGTATTTTTGCGAAGGATTATTGTCTTATAATTTTTAGGTGTTGATAATTTGATATCTGACTCATCAAAACGGCTTCAACACCAATCTTCGAAATTTAGTTATTTTTTGTCTTACAGGAAAAGTGACACCCAAGATGGATATGAGGACATCCAATGGAACAGAAGCAGTGAGAGCCATCCTCCTTGGCTACGCTTCCACCTGGGAATCACACGCTGGGAGCTCTACCCCCATCAGGACCCCAACATGGGGCTGCTGGTGCAGCAGCTCGCCACCCACCGCATCGTCAGTGCAGGTTAGACGCCTAACTTCCAGGTTGTGCTTTTCTTTTCTATGAACCTCTACGCAACACCGGCTTTGCATATTTATATAGCTGTTTTACTCCCCCACAGAGTAATCCCAGCAAAGCATAGAGTCTGTAAAGTGGCACGCTGATCAGGCATCGTGTCGGACAGGCAGAGGCAAGATGTTTTTAATTAGAGGAGCGTCTGCCTCATTAAATTTAAAAAGATCATCATAAAACTACACAGGGACTTATGAAGGAAGGAGATCCAGTAGAGCTGGCATTAACATTCTCAGCCCAACGTGAGCTACAGTGAGTCAAGGCAGCGCAAATAGAAGGGTTCTTGTAACCCTGTGACACCTGAGGTTTGAGGCTAGACTTTCAAACACAGATTTACTTTGAAGTTTTCCTGTAATGAGATCACTGTGAAGCTCCAAGGGACCTGAGAGCTTCAACCATAGAATAAGTGGACTCGGAGGAGGATGGACAGGAATACACAGACCACTGATCAGGCAGCACGCTCACGGCGTCAGTCAATCACGAGAGTTTCTAAGAAGCTTGGGGACATTCTCGTTGACTCTTTCCACACAAAAAATCTACCTGTTACGAGATGTGGGCCTGAAACTTTTGACTTCTTTTCTCAAATTAGTTTTTTAGCCAAACTCAGCAACTATTAGCTGATTGTTATGCACTGGTGTGAACAAGTAGTTGCCCCCTTTTACACACCTAAATATTTGATATCAGCAATGAAATGTTAATATCAGCCAGAGATTTTATTCAAAAATACCAAATACAGACTTTCTTAAGACTTAAAGGATCATTTTACATACTGGCTCAAGAAAATGATTTAAAAATATGAAAAAGTTGCATAGTATGCCTTTAAAGGAAGCCATGTTGATCTTTTCATCATATAAAAATAAAGATACAAAAATTCAAAGGTAATGACTCAAAAACACACATTTGCAATAAATTCATCTCATACAATGACACTGGTGATGTATGACTCCGCTTCGTGGAAGGGGTGCAGCTTTGACAGGAATTGATTCATACGATACAAACTCCTGCCAAATATAGACGTGTGAGAGAAAAACAGGGATGAACTCAGCAATGTGTCAACACACAGCTGATTGAAACGTACCATACTGTACCTCCGTGATGACGCACATTTGGTGTGTGTTTGCTTGCATGTGGCTCCATTAAAAGGCCGGGGCGTTCGGTCACAGCAGGATGTGTGAGTGTGCTTTGTTGCTATGGTAACGTTCTCCTCACTGTTTTTCAGTGCAGAAGTCCGGGGGGACACAATTGAAACTGGTGATGTCATTTCCCAACTATGGACAAGCCCTGTTCAAACCTAAGAAGTGAGCTGCAAGTTGAACAACCAACACACTTTTCAGCTTTGAACACTCGTGACACGAACTTTCACGTTAAATAGTTTAATAAAACATCAACATCATTATTATGTATTAGTGTAAATTTATAATAAAAACGTAACAAGGTGAATTTGTTATAATAAATATATTTAGATCTCATGACAAACAGCAGGGAAGTTAAAATGCAGCAGAGAAAGATGTGGTTCTTTAGAGATCATTATGAATGTGATGGGTTGCTAAGTTGGTAACCTGGCAACAACATCAGATTCAGCATTAACAGAAAAATAAGTAATCAGCATGAATAAAAACTCACAACGCTTAGGTAAGTGTGCTAATATTTGTTGCTAAGAAGCAGTACAGACTGTCCTCGTTCTCATCTCGGTGTTATTGAATTTGAGTTAAAGGCCTGGAAAATTATCCTGGAGCCAAAGATGGACAAGACACATGATACTGCATTCCCAGTGTACTTGCTGTCTCCTCTTTAACGCTCCGGTCTGCTTCGCTCATTTGTCACTGATCACATATTCCTTATGATAACCACGGAAAGAAATAATTTAAACCTCCGCCTCCGTCCCCTTCCTTTTTGCTCCTGCTCTACATCCATTAAATTGGGTTTTATTCTAGGCATTACTAAAACTCTGGAAAATCCAATCAGCTGTTCTGATGTGTAGAAGTTTACTTGGCTTGGTTATTGGAATTAACTTGCTTTATTCTTACGTATAGTCTAGACACCTTTAAAGGTGTATTTCACTGAAAAAACATTTTTTAATGATTATTTCTGATTATAATCAGTCACTGTGAGTTTTTCATGCAGGCTGAACATGAAAATAGTCTCCTACACCTATCTCCTGCATTAGCTTCTGATAGAAAATAAATGCTGAAAATTTAGGATTTGAAAATCCTGACAGATCTATGTCACACTGTCACTGAACATTCATGGACTCACCCATCTTGACTCACGAAGGAGAAGGCTGTTGTTGGTTTAACGTTCAGGAAACAGCAGACAACATCCTGACTAGTAGAAGCTAACCGTTAGCATTAGCAACTCCACCACACAGCAGAACACCTCCAGGATTTGTGGAGATAAAACATCCACGTTGCAAGTCAGTGGTTGCTGTTATCCAATCAGAGGTGAGATGTCCAAATATCAGGAAACAAGACTCCAAATCCTGCCGTTTTCTGCCACTTTCTGCTGCAGAAGACTTGTCCGTGTTGATCCAAGCGTTTCTGGGCTTTTTTTGCCCTGAGTATGGCTTGCAAGGCATTCTGCAAATGTATTGTTTAAATGAGTGAACTACACCTTTAAAGAGCAGCTAAAGACCCTGTTGTTTAAAATTGCTTTGGCACCTTTTGTGTGATTTTCATTTGTTTTATGATCTTTTTTGTTTTTAATGATCTTTATTCATTTGCTTTTGTCTTTTAATTATGTTTTACTTTTGATGTGATTTATTCCTCGATAACCGCCACATAAATAAACGTTACTACCACTACTTTTATCAGTGTAGCAAAATTTACGTTGTGCAACACCAAAAAAAAAAAAGTTTTTAAAAACAGAGATTTTATTTGGAAAACTCATGAAAACACAATTAAAGATCCAAACTCCCAGCTAGAATCACTGAACAATTGTTTTGTAGATTAGTCCTCTGTGAACATTCGATATAAAAGTATGGACTTTAATATAATGCATCAGTGAATTTGTCTTTTCTCTGACAGGCAGGAAAGAGATGACGAGACCAACTATAACCTCTACTATTTCTCTGACTTTGAGAGGCACAATGCAGAAATCGCAGCTTTTCACCTGGACAGGTCAGTAAAATAGAGACATCAAACTCAGAATGTGACAGAGCAGAAAACAAGTCAAGATAATTAGTGCAAATTACACAAAGCTCATTCCTTTGTTTGTGGCTTTTTCTCTGTACTTGACTTTCACTCCTTCCTGCAGGATTCTAGGTTACAGGAGGATCCCCCCTGTGGTCGGGAGGCAGGTGGATGTGATAAAGGAGATAAAAGATGTCACTACTGATCGCAAGTTGGCTAGAACCTTCTTTACTTCCCCTGGTACCCTTAACTTATACATACAGCCTGTTTAAAATGCTTTTGAAATCCTGATTATAAACACGTATACTCTTCCTCTTTAATGCCATTTTTACTTTGTCATTGCTCTCTCCTCTTCCCTGTATTTTTCACTTTCGGTGTGCACCTCTTTCTCCCTCTAGTGGGCAACGTGTGCTTCTATGGCCAGTGTTCTTATTACTGCTCTACTGAGCATGCTGTGTGTGGCCTTCCCCGGGACCTCGAGGCCTCCTTGGCTGTTATGCTGCCAGATCTCTCTCTGGCCACCCGCAGGAGCTGGAGATCCCCGTGGAGGCGCTCCTACAGCCGCAGCAAGCTGGCAAAGTTAGTGTGCAGCGTAGAACTGATGTGTCATCCAGCAAGCAGGAAAACAAAAACCTCCATTAATCTTAGGAGACATAAGTGCTTTTTTTGTATTTCAGTTGGGAAACAGACCCTGACTACTGTGAAACAATAAAAAAGACCCCACCATATGACAAAGGGACAAGACTGGTGGACTTCATGGATATGGTCATACTGGACTTCTTGATGAGTATGTCTATCTATTCGATAGGTCACTACAGCAGAGTTTAAATAAAGCACAGGTGTGCTAACGAAGGCTGCATTCCATTTAGGAGCTCTGCTCATTAGCAGTTTTAGAGAACAAGCAGCATGCAGAGCTGCAAAAATAGAATGCAGCCTTTCTTAAGACACATGCTTTCCTATACTCTGTCAAATCAAAATGTCTGAAATAAGTTTAACTTTATGTGTGTGTTATATTTATATATGCACGCACGCACACACATACACACACAAAAAGAAGCTTCATTGAATACTAAGTAATTCAACTGGTCACGTGTAACATGCATTAAAACATACTTGATTGTGTGGTTAGAAACTTAAAATATCCTGTTATTTTTATAAAATAAACCTGTTAAAAAATTTCCTTTATCACTGCAAGATGCTACTTAAAAAACAAAACAAAACAAAACAAAAAAAAACAAGCTTACACATATTACAAGTCATTAGCCACTGATGTCCAGTCTCTGTACTCAAGGGCCACCATCCTGATCAGGGGTCACCAACTCTGGTCCTCTAGAGCAGGGGTTCCCAAATCAGGGGTCGGGACCCCAAATGGGGTCCCCACAAGATTACAGGGGGTCCCCATAATTTTGTCTTTGCTGAGGTTGAGGTTAGCAAGATTTTATTTGTAAAAATTACACTTATAAAATCCTAATAACACACCCCACAGTATAATCTGAACTCCATATAAAAGTTACAACTCTGTATGTCTGTATAAAGTTTTCAAATTATCACATTTAACGTGTTTATGCGTGTAGGAGTTGGGGTTGGGGGTCCTGGCTTGTCTTGGACACAGGCAAGTGGGTCCCCAAAGAAAAAAAATTGGGAACCCCTGCTCTAGAGCAGTGTTTCCCAACCCTGGTCCTCAGGGCACACAGTCCTGCATGTTTTCCATGTCTCTGCTTCAGCACACCTGATTCAGATTGCCTCCTCAGGAGGACATCACATGCTGCAGATGCCTGTTAATCACTCATTCATTTAAATCAGGTGTGTGGCAGCAGGAAAACACTGGTGTTTGAAAGGGCAACATGGAAAACATGCAGGACAGTGTGCCCTGAGGACCAGGGTTGGGAAACACTGTTCTAGAGCCACTTCCATGTTTTAGTTGTTTCCCTGCTTCAGCACACTTTTAATCAGCAGGTGATTTACAGGCTGAGCAGTGAATAAACAACTAAAACAGCTGGATAGTGGCTCTTGTGGACCAGAGTTTGAGACCTCTCAATCACAGCTGTTTTGAGTTAATGGCTGATTAACAGGATTAAGTAATTTAACCACTGAATCAGGTGTACTGGAGCAGGAAAACAACTAAAACACGCAGGACAGTGGTATTTGAGAACCTGGCTGGAGTGAACACAACTGTGTCTGGAAAAAAATGTTGGAAAACATTTAGAGCAATTTTAATTTGAAAAGTTTACCGGAAGTTCCTCAAAAGCTAATAGAGATGTCTATCTATCTATCTATCTATCTATCTATCTATCTATCTATCTATCTATCTATCTATCTATCTATCTATCTATCTATCTATCTATCTATCTATCTGTCTGTCTGTCTGTCTGTCTGTCTGTCTGTCTGTCTGTCTGTCTGTCTGTCTGTCTGTTGACACACTTTTCACCAGCATCAACGCGTCTCACTTCACTCTGCGTTACCATGGAGACGAGTAGTCGCCGTGGTTGCGTTCACAAACTCGCAGGTGAGAAAATCTGTTTATGTTCGGCTTTATTAGCTAGCGCGTTTTCATAAACTCCATGTTTAGAGTCAGACTCGTCTCTTGTTTATTTGTTTGACATCATGACGTCGGGATAATAAACAAAAGGTAAACTACTAGTGGAACACTTTAGTTTTAACTCACGAGCCGTCATCTGTTGTGAAATGTGGTTAGCTAGCGAAACGTCCGTGCGCAACTTGTTGTAGCTCAGCGAGTTATTATGTTGTTTATTTGAAACTCTTGGGAGAGTTACTGCTAAGTGAAGGGAATATTGAAAGCTAATATTATGAACTTGAAAACTTTTGACATCAAAACTCTCCACACCAATAAATATTTAAAACATTTATGGTACTATCTTGGCAATATAATTGAGCTAGCCTATATTTTTCTCATTTTACTATTATTTTTATGTAATGTTACTTCTTTTAAAAGGGTGGTATGTGGAATAATATAAGTCAGAGATAAGTTAATAATATATATATATTGCTGTCATTCATTAATTTTATCTTTTTTAAATAAAAAATGTCACCATTGTGTGTAGTCAATATGGTTTTATGCAGAGGCAATAATATGAAAATTTACATATGTCAAACAACTTTTTTCTGCTCCTGGAGAATATTTTTACATAATTTTTTGTACGGTTACACAGAACATAGGTATCCCTAAAAATAATTTAATAGAATTTTTATACACCACCAATCAAGAGTTCTCTTCCTCCATATAATCGTTAATATCATATTTTTATAATATGCATTAATTTTCCTCAGTGTTGGACTTTGCTTGATGTTTACACATAATCTACACAGTTTAACACCAGAAAGAGAAATAATTTTAATGTTGTTTGTGCACATGAGTGCTGGAAGGTTAGTTTATCTCTGTGATTGTATCATTTTTAATAGCTTTAATAATTTATCTGGCAACAAATTATGTACTTTGTACATAAATACTGCTGCATTTTTAATATTTTTGAATTATGAATAATGGATTAGTGTGTTCTTTCTCTTTCACCTCAGAAATCCCATAGCAAGTGACAGACGAGGTCAGTTTCACTTGAATCAAATTTGCTGATGGTATTCCCAGAGAGGTCATGTTCGCTAGCCCTCCAGAGGACAGGTTCCATGATGAATCTCCTCCGACCCGCAGCGAAGACGTTACAAAGAATAGATCCAAAGTCAAGAAAAAGACGGATTCTCCTAAAGTGACTTTACCACCTCTTGCTGTTAGGCCCCTGTTGAGTTGCTCATATAGCCATAAAAATGCTCCTTCTGATAAAGATCTGTCAGCGCTGGAGCTGCCTCAACTTGTACCTCCAGCAGAGTCAGAGACAAAAGGGGAAAAAGGACCTCTGATGGCTGCAGCTTTTGGGACTGACATCCCCATCAGACACACCCAGCTGGAAACAGAAAGGTGAACAACTTCTCTCAGAAAAAGTGAATTATTTTGTGCATGAATGTCTAATTTACTTACAACTGTCACATTTCTGTAGGAAAAATTAAAAATAATATTAGCAAAAATGAACAATAACCATATCTAAACCTAGATTCAGTGTGATTTTTAAAGAAAAACATAATAAGCCTTCTGAATTCTTGTTTTATTTATGTTTTTTTGTTTTGTTTTAGTCCTGCAGAAAAAGATGAACCGGTAAAAGTTTCAGCCTGTAGGAGAAAAAGACTAACTAATGAAGAAAAAGTGACCCAACTAGATAAATATCCCCATACTGGCATAGAGGTTGCTCACATGTTTACTCAGAAAAGAGACCCAGAAGAACCAGAGTTCTTCTACCTGAAAGAAGTGGATGAGGATGGCTCCAGGTAGAATGGAGGAGGAATCCTCATCCCGTGTTATATTTTTAATTTACTTGAACTCTAAAAGTCAAAAGTCTTATTTATTGGAACTTTTGTATTGTTCACAGACCGTATGATCTGAAAGTGGTCCATTATAGCGAGGCTGGTTCTGAGCACTACATCTTCTCACTTAACACGGTGATTCATGTGACCGAGACCGGTTTTGCTGAAGCCCTCGGTCTCTCAGAGTGGTACAGAGAGTGTGTGTTGTGGACAGCTTTGCAGGAGATTCCTTTTATTAGGAACTTCAGAATCAAGAAATTGTTTACCAGGTAGAGTGTCTTACTTGTTTTTTGTCCTGCTCAGCACTTGAATAAAACTAATTTTTAAATATTTTTTCTTGTACTCTGTGGTTGAAGGTGGCAGGAGAATGCGCGCGTGATCTCTTTTCAGAGGAAGTGTAAGAATCTACAGGATCTCCTTCTTGTAGCTGTCCCTCAGTTCAGGGAAGCTCTTTATCTGTTCACCAGGTAAGTTAATGGAGAGTCAGGAAGAGTCAGAAAGAGTGTTGTAGAAAATCTGTGCCACCTGAGATAAAACCAGAACTCTTTGACAGAGTGATTGAGGAGCTAAAGGACACACACTGGATGCCCTTGGATGACTGTGAAACCTACACGATTCAGGAATTCAAGAACGTGCTGATCAATAAAAATGAAGAGTACCGTCTGAAACTGAAGAAGTTATCTCAGTATCATCTGGTTATTCTGAACGTGGTATTTATTTATTTTCTTACATTAATGTCATTTTCAGCCAACATTAACTAGTGATCTACTATGATCAATTCATTGTATTTTCATTAGTAGAGTTTAGTATTTCAAGAAAAATCCCACAGAATATGTATTGATCATTTTATTTTATTCCAAGAAATGTATTTTTCCAATCAATTCTTCTAACTTTGTTTCACATTAAGGTGAAAGAGGAGAGCTACAGGAGGCACAAGGAGCTCCAGATGCAGCTAAAACTAGCAAAACAACAAACCAGATGTTCTGAACCCATTCACCTGCTGCTGGCTTACCGGCACCAGCTGAAGAAAGAGCTGTGCCAGTCCGAAGTCATCCTGAGGAAACTGGGAAATTTTGCAGCACTTGTCCATCAGATGATTACACAGAGTCTCATCACCATCACCGAGCACGATGCTGTTTCCTTTCTCAGTTTGTTAAAGGTGTCATGAGAACATTCTTCAACACTAATGCAGACCATTCTGTTATAGAGAACGTTATTTAAATCATTGATGCTTTACGGCTTTGGTCTTAAAATGCACAAAATGTTCAGGCAGAGCTTGAACTTAAATCTGGGGAATGTAGTTTTGTCAAAAATGCTTAAATTTAACAATCTGACCCCATTCAAGGACATAAAGTAGGTAATCTTTCATAATTTGTATTTCCCCAAGGTTCCTTCCCTGGCCTCTACAGCAAAACGAATCATTTACACAAGCTTAGAGCACTGACCAATAGTTATCCACAAGAGCGAGCTGTCAATCAACGAGAATGCTCCCCAGTTCCCAGCATGCACTACAGGATGATGTACTTGTGCACAGTCAGCTTAGCACACCAACCTAGCTTGAATGCTAACTCAACCAGCATTGAAGCAATGTAAATGGTAAATGGCCTGTATTTGATATAGCGCCTTCTAGAGTCCTAGAACCCCCCAAGGTGCTTGACAGTCATTCAGTCATGCACAAACAGTCATTCACACCCTGGTAGTGATGAGCTACATTGTAGTCACAGCTGCCTTGGAGCACACTGATGGAGGCTAGGCTGCCGAGCACAGGCGCCACCAGTCCCTCCGACCACCACCAGCAGGCAAGATGGGTTAAGTGTCTTGCCCAAGGACACAACAGCAGCATTCTCTGCCGGGATTGATCCTACAACCCTCCGATTACTGGACAACCTGCTCTACCTCCTGAGCTACTGCTGCCCCCAGCTACTGCTGTCTGTCTGTAAACTTTAAGCTCACTGTGGAAGAGGAGGGAGGGGAATGAAAAGGGATTCATCTTTTATGTATTGGAGCTAAGTGATTAGTGTAGCATTCAACCTTACGCTACTTTACACTATTGATTTAGCCTATTGTAGCGTTAGCAGGGGTATGCTACTACTGCTAGTACCGAATCCCTGTCAGTTTTAGATGTTTCCCTGCTTGAATACTGAATATTTGATTTAAAGGAGTGATTAGCAGCTCCTGCAGAACCTGATGAAGGCTAAGGAGAAAATTCAGCAGTCAGATTCAGGTGTGTCTGAGCAGGAACATATCAAAAACATACAGCCTCAGCAGGCCTCCCTAGCGCTACAAGGCTATGTGCACGTGCACGGCATAAGGTGTGGCTTTCAGCTCCATCAAGAAAGGGACGGGGAGCAGGGACAGAAGCCATAGCTGTTTCAAAATCTCCTCTTCTTCTTGTTGACATCACACTAAGGACCCCAGCTTTAAAAATTCACAATGAATACAGAACCAGATCCACATTTAGGATGAAGCAGCACTTTTTATTTAACAACCAAAACGATAACAGTACTTGTTTTACCTGAATAAAACTTGTGCTTTTTCTCCAGAGGAATCGATCCCAGCAGTGCTGCCTCTTCTATATTGAGCTGTGTTTCACTCCTAGCAGTCAGCTGACTGTTGACTCACCCATCCACGAGTTTCAGAAAGCAGCATACGAATCACTCCTGACTTCTGACAACACCATTATTCAGGTATTTTGCATTAAAGCACCACTTTCACATCAGATCTTTGGAAGTGTGATAGTTCATTTATGATAACATGACTTATTTTCATCAATGGCAGATGTGTGAAAATTTGGGATTTTTCCAGGAGATCAGGAGTAACGTGTGTAACAATGATCAGGGTTTAATCTCTGACTCTAAATGTGTTAAACGTTCAGCAACCACAGGTATGATCACGCGTGTCAGTCTCAAATTCCTTCTGATTTATTGTAATCTATTTGCAGTGCTGAATTTCCTTTTATTCCTAGGAGTAAAGAAAGAGAAGGTGAAGTTTCAGTCACTCAGGTGCATGTTAGCTCACCAGATGATGCAGCCTGAAGCTAACTCTCTGCAAGTTCAAGGCAACAGGGTTCAAGGCTGTTACCGTCCATTCTCCAAGGCACAACTGGAGTGGCATGTCAACAATAAGGATGTTTTTAAAAAAGCTGGGACGGAGCAGACCAAGATCATGCAGGCAAGACTGTTTCTGAGTCCAATAAAATCTGAGTCTAAAGCTTTAGATTTATTAACGGTGGCGAATAATTAGCAGTTTGTGTGTGTTGCTGTTGATTTCCATTGCTGTTTGCACAGGACGCAGAGTTGGAAATCCAGCAGGTGTGTGAGAGCTTTGCTTGGTTGAAGGAGATCCATTCATTTGTTAGTGAGTGGAGTCCAGATTCTTTGGAATCCATGAAGGATCAACCTGCTTTAGTGTATGAGGAAAACATCAAAAAGTGTAGCTACTGGGCCCAAAAGGTCAACGCTATCATCTCATCAGTCAGTACCTCCAACCAGCTGTTCATCATCAGCTGTACCCACGCAAAGGAAACTCTACGTAGGTATTCGGTGTGTGACGGTAAAACTTTTCTATTAATGTAACCTTAAAGTTCAAATTGTAAGATAGCAAACCTATTAAAGCTCAAGACGATGTTGCAACAGAAAAACTGATTGTTGGGGGGATAAAAGTTCTTGTTTCATATTCCAACATTCAACTAGGGCTGTTTGTGATGAGAAAAGCAATTAAACAAATATTTGAGATAGAAAATTGAGAGAACACAAAAACCTTTAAGATCACCACCTACAATGCTTGTATTTAATTTCTGCAGTATGCTAAAAAATGTGGAAAATGTTCAATATTTGCATCTTTTTTTTACCGATGCTTTTTGCACCCCCTAGTGTTCTGTTAGTGAAACTAAAAGTGAAACTTATCTCCTCGCTGTGCGTTCATCTTTTTAACACCTTAATCTAACTGCTGAAATGTCTCCTCAGCCTTCATTAGTGTCTACAGGAGCGGTTCATCACTAAATCAAACAAATCAGCTGCGTTTACGATCTAAAATATACAGGAAACATGCTGGAAGCAGACTGCAGCACCAGGCATGTCAGCTCCACTTTACTAAGTTCAACAGGGACCGAACCGCCACTCTGAAGTTGCGAGTTGTGGTATTCTGGCCACAGAGCGCGGTGGGAGTCTGAGTGACATTTCATTAACCCTGTAAAGGGTCATTTTAGCACATACTGGCTCAAGAAAATTATTTAAAAATATGAAAAATTTGCATAGTATGGCTTTAACTCTTAATTTCTGATACCAATATTAACCGAAAATGATATATGTGGGGTCCCTCCTAATAAAAAAAGAAAAACTAAATAATTGTATGTAACTAACATTAGATAACTCCTGTCATGCATCCTTAAACTTCAATCAGTGCAAAATATGACAACTATAATTTAAGTTAGGCCAGTTATGCCACACACAGAAAACGCATTAACTAGAACTCAGATCTGAGGAGATGTAGCTGAAGAGTTTGATGCTTAATAAGTGCATGGCATGTAAAAGTTGAGTCATTAAGAGTAAAAACCGACACAATCATACATTATAATGCTAATATCAGCCGATAATATCAGACACCCCAATAAAAGAAGAGTATATTTTGTCTAAACTTTATAAAGAACTCAATTTATAAATTGTACTTCTAGATTGAAGCATGTTTCTTTTTAAAAAACATGTAGTCAGTCCACTTCATAAGAAATCACTTTTGAACTGTGTTCTTGATGATAATCCTCTTTCCCTCTTTGCTGCTGTTTTTTTAGGACTCCAGCTGAGCCTCATTGAGAAGCAAGTTGTAGAACAGCTGGTTGAGCAGACGAGGCTGAACTCCGAAAGCCTCGTGTTCGACTTAGAGATGATGACTACTGAACTCCAAACAGAACCACAGGATGTGCAGGAGTTCGCAAAATACACTTTAAGGGTATAAAATCTATTTAGATTTACACTTGGGTAATGTTTTAATGAATGTAACATAAGACAAAATATGCGATTTTGACATTCCTTGAATTAACAAATATAACCAGAGTGTTGCCGTTTAGCGATTTTGAATTAAATCAATTCCAAACACTAATCAGTTGTGGATGTACATCTGATGCTGTGATATTTTTCTAAAAAATATACACACTCACATGGACCTTTGCTTATTTCGCAATAATAATATTTCCTAAAAAGATTAAAAAAAAAACATATTTTGTTGTAATTTTGAGCTAAGAACAAAATTGGTATAAATTTCAGGCTTTTTTAGGACGGTCTTTTGGACACACATCTAAGTGAACCAAGTAATTTATTTAACACCTAACCAAAACAACAATGCTGCAAAGAGGAAAAATTGCTGCCGTTAAAACTTCTTTTATTAGACTCCGAAATAAACTCCAAAATGGAGTGGTCTGCATGTTCCTGCGTGTAGCTTCCAGTGTTGCTACTGTTGCTTATTCTACTCTTGTATTGCAGTCTTGTCACTAGTTGTTCACGTCGCTCCCTGGGTGTATTTTTATTGGTCGATTGCAGACGGGAGTCGTAGGTTTTCAAGCAGGGCTTGAAGACTGTTGGAAGCTGACTTTGGTTGTGAGGATGCTCAATAAGCTGTCGCAGAGTCAGCCATACAGGTCATATTGGACGGCCACAGACTTGCTAATCACGCTCACGTTCACCATTTTTTGTCACGATTCTGTTCACAATGAGAGATTTGTCTAGGATGGCCAAAACATGCACAGTGTGGTCCAGGCTTTAAACTTAACTGATGGTAGACCTGAGGCTACAATGGAGCGTGGATAGACCAATTTACAGAGCAAAATCTTTTGCTACTGCTATGGTTTGTCTAGATTTCTATTAGTTGCTATTAGTAAAGAGTCTATTTCTAACATTAAGAAAGGTTTCTATGGAAGTTCATGCCCTTTTTAAGCATTAGAGCTACTCAGAGTCCTCTCAAGCAAAAATGAGCATTAAACACAAATGTCTTTCAGCACCTTAGCTTTCTCATCACTAGCATCTGAATATATATATTGTTTTGATCCCTGATATTTAGAAACAAAAGCAAATGTTTCCTTCCTCTGTAGGTGAGGGAATCAGAGAGAATGTTGGCTGACATGCAGAAACGTTTGGAATACATTCTCTCTCTCCATAACACGATTTGCATGAACTATAGGAAGATGACTGAACAGGAGTTGACTTTAAAAGAAAAGGTTTGCTGCCACGGATGTGAAAATGAAGAACCACTTTATAGCTGTGCTCTTTATTTATGTGCATATCTTTGAAACAATGCAGCTATTTGATGTAATCTTTGAAATGATTTTCTTTCTGTTGGTGTTTTATATTCAGATGTTGTGCTTGTGGGATAGTTTTATTCCCATCTTGAAGCAAGCAGATAGTCATGTGTGCAACAGTCTCCCTTCAATGACTAATGCGCTGGACACAATGGTTTCACTTTTGGTCTGTGATCTTAAAAATATAGTCTTCAAGGCTTCATCTGGGCCTTTCCTTGACCCGAGCCAGGATGCCAAACAGATGGCATCTGAGCTAAACTACATGTGCGCACATGTGCAGATGCTCAGTGCAAAGCTGGAAGAATGTAACAGGAGCAGTCAAAACATGCAAGGTGAGGCATCATTTATTATGTAACTTATTTCTGGATTTAGTTTTGATAAATTATAGATTATCAATAAGGATAAAGAATAAGTCAGAAATGAAAAATGCTAGATAACTGCTACAATTCTGTCTGTATTCTGTTCTGTAGAACAACCACTGGATTTAACCATTTTGAAAACAGATGTTAAGAAAGTCATAGAACGTAAGGAGCTGTGGCAAGTCAAAGCTACGTATACTACTTGGTTGGAAGAGTGGAAACAGTTACACCTGAGTGAGGTAATTTATTAAATTATCTGTTTTTGGCTTAAAGCTGGGGTACGTAGTTTAAAATTTTTTGAAGTAACTTAGAAAAATGCTTGCATTTGACTATCTGAACCTGTTCTATGCTATAAAGTAGCTAATCTTGAAAAATGTATATCCCCCTAAGTCCCTCCCCTGGCCTCTACAGCTAAATAATAATAATAATAATAATAAATTTTATTTGTAATGCACTTTACATTTCACTGAAATCTCAAAGTGCTACAACATAATTGAAGTCATCTAAAAACCCAAGCAAACATTAATACATACAATACTAAACAAGTTAAAAACATTTAAAACATTTAAAACAAGTTAAACATCGACAGTATGAAATAATTTAAAAGGCCTGTTTGAATAAAAATGTTTTTAGCTGTTTTTTAAAACACTCCACACTCTGTGTAGCTCTCAGAGGTTCTGGGAGCACGTTCCACAAACGTGGAGCTGCAGCTTGAAAGGCCCGATCTCCCATGGTGTGAAGTTTGGTCCTGGGCTGTTGAAGGTATTGAGAGTTGCTGGAGCGGAGATTTCTTGAAGTGATGCGTGGAGTAAGGAGCTCTTTAAGATAGACCGGAGCATTTCCATGGATACACTGATGAGTAAGGAGGCAGAGTTTATACTGAATTCTGTAAGGGATTGGTAACCAGTGGAGAGACTTAAGAACCGGTGTGATATGGTCATACTTGTGACCCCTTGTCAGAATCCTGGCAGCACAGTTCTGGATATGCTGAAGCTTCTGCAGGCATTCACCAGAGATCCCAACAAGGAGGGCATTACAGTAATCCAGCCTGGATGAAACAAAGGCATGGATCAGCCTTTCAGCATCAGGTTGGGAGAGAAAGGGTCAAAGTTTTGCTATATTTTTGAGGTGGAAAAAGGAGACTTTAGAAAGGTGACGAACATGGTTTTCAAATGATAAATGTTGGTCAAGTTTGACACCAAGGTTTGTGACAGATGGAGAAAGACTGATGGTCTTGCCTAACATAGAGATATCACTGAGGTTGGATGACTTGATCTTGTGGGGAGTACCAATGAGTAGAACCTCTGTTTTGCTGCTGTTTAATTGGAGGAAGTTATCAGACATCCATGCCTTTGTTTCCTCCAGGCATGCACTGAGAGCAGATGGTGTGGCTGAAGAGGTAGTGGGATCAATTTTGAGATATAGCTGTGTGTCATCAGCATAAGAATGGAATGATATCCCAAATTTCCTGAAAATGCAACCTAGTGGGAGCATGTATATAGTAAAAAGGACTGGACCAAGAACTGAGCCCTGGGGCACCCCACAGGTGATGTTATGGGGTGGTGACTGTAGCTCCCCCAAAGCCACATGTTCAGTTCTTCCAGTGAGGTATGACTGGAACCATTGAAAGACGGTCCCAGTCAGTCCAACTTGGGTCTGAAGCCGATGGAGAAGAATGCTATGGTCCACAGTGTCGAAAGCAGCAGAAAGGTCCAAAAGAACAAGAAGTGAAATGGAGCCCTGGTCAGCTGCCATAAGTAGATCATTAATGACTCTGACCAGGGCTGTCTCTGTGCTGTGTGCAGAACGAAATCCAGATTGAAATATCTCATACATGCCATGTGTCTGAAGGTGGCCATGAAGCTGAGATGCAACCACTTTTTCCAAAACCTTTGAGAGAAATGGCAAGTTTGAAATTGGTCTGTAGTTTGCCAAATCTTCTTTGTCTAGTGATGTTTTTTTCAGATGAGGATGAATGAGAGCAGTTTTAAGGGCAGATGGAACTTGTCCAGTTTGTAGTGAGTTATTGATAATTGCAGTGATGAGTGGACTGATGGCGGAAAGGTTTGTTTTTATTAAAGATGTTGGAAGAGGATCCAGGGAACATGTAGAGGAACTCATCCGTTGTATGATTCCCTCCACGTCTTTCTGTGTCGTGTTAGTGAAGTTGCTGAGTGTACTCACTGTTTCTGGAATGTGAGCTTGAATTGGAGGGGATTGAATAGCATGAAAGGCAGAGCGTATGGACCCTACTTTATCAGAGAAAAATGTCATGAACCTATTACACTGTTCCACTGTGTTGACACTACATGTGGAAGATGGAGGTTTTAGTAGATGGTTAATTGTGGAAAACAGCAGTTTTGAGTTTTTAGAGTTATTGTTGATTTTGTGGGAGTAATACTGAGATCTAGCTGTGGCCAGAGCTTTGGAATACTTTTTTTGATGGTTGCGATAGGCTTGCTTGTGTACTACAAGTCCTGTGGAGATGTATCTCCGCTCAAGAGCACGTCCAGCTGTCTTCATTCTGCGAAGCTCATCTGTAAACCATGGGGCTGATCTGGAAAATGCGACTGTTCTAGTTTTAAGTGGAGCATGGGATTCAAGGATATCATGAAGTCCATTGTTATAATAATCCACGGAATCATTAACTGATGGAAAGTGTGTAACAGTAGAAAGCTTTTGGATGCAAATATTCAGTGAGGCTGAATTTATATTTTTCAGGTTTCTGAAACAAATTTGACGTTTTGGTTTGGAGTAAATGTTTGGTATGGGCAGGTCAAGGGTAATGGCCTTATGGTCAGACACACCCAATTCATAGACTTGGAGATTGTTAATGGGGGCAGAGTCAGTGATGACCAGGTCGAGTGTATGCCCCCTGGTATGTGTGGGTAAATGAATAATTTACACGAGCCTAGTGTGTTGAACCCGATGAAGCCTCAGGAGATAATTCAGCAGTTAGAATCAGGTGTGTCTGAGCAGAAAAATATCAAAAACATGCAGTCACATTGACCCTCCTTTAGCACTACAATGCTAATGTGTGCATGTGCTCCATATGAGGCATGGGTTTCAGCTCTTTCCAGAGGTAGAGGGGGAGAAGGGGTGGGGAAAAATGGACTATGTGGGTTATGGACCACAGCTTTTGTCTAACCCTAATGCATTTATTTTGGGGTAACAAAGCCACCTGATACAAACATACAATTCACTGCTTAAAGCTACTATCCACGTTATTTTTGAGTAGCCTCATGGAGAAACGCTGATGCTAGCAACATCCGGTGAGATACCGGAAGTAGCACATACTCATTGGTTTACATTGTGAGGTTTCATTGCTAGTAGCAGTTTATTTGAACATTTGAAGAAGATTTAAAAAAATATTTACCCCCAAAAAATGTAGTCACGCGCCTCGGGATGATGTTGCGCTGTTGGCGCTTGTACTAACAACCAGAGAAAATTAAATCTGTAGCTACAAGAGCGATATTTAGAACACGCACCTCCAGAGTGAGAGAGCGTGCAGCTGCGAGCGTCGGTACGGTTCTCACCGCCTCTCCAGAGATGAGGAACCCAGAAGGATGTGGCTGAAAAATCTTAACTTGAAACCACCACAAACTTTATTTGTGCGTTCCTTTCATTTTATTGTGAAAACCCCCAGAGAGGAACACCCGCATCCTACTTTGTAGTTGGATATGACAAACCTCCGGAGACGCCGAGTAGTAAAGAGATCTGACAGCAGTCTCACAACAACAGGAATTATTTCATGTGTACAATTTTCTTAATAGTTATAATTTAACGTGCGTTTAGACTGCTGTTATTAACCTAAAAGTGCCATCCTGCTGTTTGTATTTCACCTGATGTAGAAACTAAAACCCAGGCTTGGTGATGAGGGATTTAAGGCTCTGACTCGGCTCTACGTCTGCTTTTAAGTAAATAAGATTGTGTCCCACCTCTTTCAACAAAACACCCACAACCATATTACGATGTAGGTATTGATAAGCCTCAGAGCTTTTAAGATTTTTTATTGCCTCGCTGTCAAACGCAACTGAGTTCAGAAAGTAGCTAAAATGCTACTGAACGTTAGCTTTGGCCAGACTTTAAGATCATCCCCCCCACCTCTGCTTCAGTAGGCAGACGGAGTGTAACGGTGTCCCATTTGAGCTGTGACAGCTGGTGTTCATGCATGTTTTCAGTCTCTAAAAGCCCAGAAAAAGAGGATTAGCATGAAGGAATCGCATCGTCTCAATGTAAACAAATGCGGACCGGAAGTTGCTTGCATCTTTCGCGCAAAGCATCACGGGCCGTGAGAATAACGTGGATAGAAAATCTGCAAACAAGCTAGGTTTTGAATGCAAACACGGTCACTGAACACTCACCCTTCTCGGGTATCTTCACTGGTTCCACGTCCACCAGAACCGGAAACCAACAATGCCAGAGGAAACGAGAGAGCACTAAACACCAGTCGCCGTTTTCTAGGTCCAAACGTCTTTTGTTGTCCGTGACTTCAAATATGTTTTTCTTTTTGGGACTCTGGTAGTTTGTCCTAAACTTGAAGTGGTAGCAGCCGGCTGTTTCTCCTTCTCTGATAATATTGAGCTGAGAACCTCTCACACCAGTGGTGTTTTATTGCTAAATACGCGAGTGCGTAATGAGTAGAGGACCCAGAGAAATGCAAGACCGACAACCTGATGGTCCAATAGTTGCTTTTAGTTCCAGCCGTGTTATTGGCGGAGGTTTTTAGACAAATGTGAGAAAACCACTTTATTAATATTTATTTTTTTCATTTTTTTAATCTCCACAATATTTACCTATACTATTTTAGAAGGTTAAGAGGGATGAAAAAACAGTTTTAAGCTAATTTTTATTCCAAATTTGCTATAACAGCTTTAAAAATTGTAATATTATAAAATAAAAGAATAGTTTTATTTAATGAAACACATCATGTGATGTGTTTAAATCCGAGACCATGGTCTTGAGTCGGAAAAGGGTAGAATGCCTTCTCCATGTCAGGGACGAGGTCCTGCCCCAAGTGGAGGAGTTCAAGTATCTCGGGGTCTTGTTCACGAGTGAGGGAAGGGTGGAGCGTGAGATCGACAGGCGGATTGGTGCTGCGTCTGCAGTGATGCGGGCGTTGTGCCGGTCTGTTGTGGTGAAGAGGGAGCTGAGCCGAAAGGCGAAGCTCTCAATTTACCGGTCGATCTACGTTCCTACCCTCACCTATGGTCACGAGCTTTGGGTAGTGACCGAAAGAACGAGATCGCGAATACAAGCGGCCGAAATGAGTTTTCTCCGCAGGGTGGCTGGGCTCTCCCTTAGAGATAGGGTGAGAAGCTCGGTCATCCGGGAGGGGCTCGGAGTAGACCCGCTGCTCCTCCACATCGAGAGGAGCCAGTTGAGGTGGCTCGGGCATCTGATTAGGATGCCTCCTGGACGCCTCCCTGGTGAGGTTTTCCGGGCACGTCCAACCGGGAGGAGACCCAAAGGAAGACCCAGGACACGCTGGAGAGATTATGTCTCTCGGCTGGCCTGGGAACGCCTTGGGATTCCCCCGGAGGAGCTGGCCCAAGTGGCTGGGGAGAGGGAGGTCTGGGCTTCCCTCCTTAGGCTGCTGCCCCCGCGACCCGACTCCGGATAAGCGGAAGACAATGGATGGATGGATGGATCATGTGATGCCAGCAGTGTCCACCCTCAGAGCTCCATGTCAAATGTGAGAAGATATATAAACCTTATTCATCCATTTATCTGCTGCTCTTTTTATTTTTAGCTTGTAATCCCACAAGCTCAGGAGAAAATAGTGCTGTGGAAAGTGCAAACTCAGTCTTTGATGAATATACCCACGAGTGATCCAGTGTTGGAGGAGGTTTTAGAGTTCCTGGAGAGCCTAAGTCATCAGGCTGAAGTCATGGGAAAGCTGACCAATACCACACTCAGAGAAAAACACTTGAAAGTTATTTTTCAAGGTCTGTCACATTGATTATATTTAAATCTAAACTTGTTTTTAAAATCACAGAATTGCATATTTTCTTATGGAGAAACATCAAAATCCATAGCCAGGCCCTTTTTCTGTGAGCTTTGTGAAATATCTAATTTAATTCAAATCTGCTTTGCTTTCCAGGTTTGGGTCTTTTGTTTGTGCCAGAGAAGAAATTTACTCTAGCTGAAGTCTTGTCTCAGCACCCCGAAACTCACCGAGGACTAATCGACAAGGTAGATAAGAGATTATATCCAGAACAGGTTGTGACTTTATACAAACAAACAACAAAAATACCTTCTTTTTAAATATTTGCAATAACATCTTCAAATACTAACACCTTATACCTTGTCAGATATGCAGAGATGCACTATCTGAGTGTAATATGGAGGGGAGGTTTCAAAGCATTTCTCTTCGATGGAAAGACAAACTCTTTCAACTCGATGAAGTCATTCATCCTGCTTGTCAACACTGTGAGACACAGAAAGAGAAGCCTAACAAAAACACCCTTCCACATGCCAGTCACTGCTCCTGTGATGATGCTAGAGTCACTATTACCGGTAAGAATAAATTGAAGCGAGTACATTAATAACACAGATCCGATCTTAGATGTCACTGTAAGTATTGTTGATGTATTGAACAACTGCAGTATTCTGCCTAAAAGTTGCTTCAATTTGCTGTATGTCTTCTCACTTAGGTCTAGAAACCCTTTCTGCTGAGGTAGACAATGATCTGATAACTCTGTCCATCATGTTGAAGTCCCATGAAAGCGTGGAGTTCAGGCTGCAGTTGGAGGAGTGTGATCAGTCACTACAAGAACTCGGTAAAGCTATAACTAGACAAGTATTTGATTAAGGCTGTATACATTTGAAGCACACTCTAAAATGAAACATTCTGTTTTTGTTTTCCCTTTCAAACCATTTAAAGCTCAGCTGCTAAATTTATTTGAAAGATATCAGCAAATGTGGGCATTCCTGTCCAAGGCATTTAGAGAAACGACCTTCTGTGATCAGGAAGTAAATCTGGTATGTCCTAACACCATCTCAGGTTTTTAGTTTAATAGCGTATTTTACAGTTGACGTCACCTCGCAGGTGCTGCTGGGTGCTAGTGCTAGAAAAACAAACCGCATTTGCCAATTGAAAATACACGGACAGAGCTCTTGGACGTCGATAAACACCATATTCAAACGTTTTTGCTCAGTTACTCATTAAGGTGGCCAGGAAGGGTCTTAGGTCATTATTTGTGTCACTACTTTTTACATACCACCCGCCTCTGGTCAAAAGCCTCTTTTGTCCACATTTGGATGCTGTTTGGTCAAGATGTTCAGCTGGACTTCTTTGTTTACACTGCTGCATGTGCTCAACTACGTCCGCACTCCTAAGGCAGTGTGGAATGAACGCAGCCGGCCTGGGGCCGGCGGAGCAGAGCTAATGCTAGTGTGTAAGTGCCAATATTGTCGCGGACCTTACCCAGCTTTGGAGAAAGGATGAAAAATGCCTCCTCTGACATCCAATCTGGGTATCTAGAATCCGATAAGCACCACCCACAACAGTGGTGCTTAGTTTGAACATCTTTAGGAGACGAAACTACAACTTTGAGATGAGCGAAACGACTCAGACCCATAGGCACCCATGCAAAATACATGCTTGCTTGTCTAGGACTACAACCCAGCAATGCATTGCAACGTTACGTCACGATCTACTTTTAGCTACTGTAGAATACTCTGATTAACTTATCGCTGTTTCTCCCTCTCTCTCTCTCTCTCTCTCTCTCTCTCTCTCTCTCTCTCTCTCTCTCTCTCTCTCTCTCTCTCTCTCTCTCTCTCTCTCTCTCTCTCTCTCTCTCTCTCTCTCTCTCTCTCTCTCTCTCTCTCTCGTAGCTGAAGCATTTTCAGCAAGTCGATGAGACGTTTAAGGAATTAATGAGCACAATTTCAGCAGATCTTCATGTGCTGAACTTTGTGTCCAGTGAGTCTGAGAGATTTCATGGTAACAACCTTCATCAGATTCTCACAGATGGGTTGTCTATGATGGAATCCATTTCCAACCAGATGGTGGATCTCCTTCATAACTTCTGTGACCAGTTTCCAAGACTGTGGTTCTTGAGCGATAGAGAGCTGACACAACTTCTCTCTTATAAACCACCGTCCGTTACGCTGCAATCCTTTTTAAGCAAATGCTACAAAGGGGTTTGTTGGCTTGAAGTGGAATTTGAAACACAGTGTGATGAAAACAATGTGGAGAGTTGTGGCACTTCATCTGAAAACTACAAAAAAATGAAAGTTCTAGGTTTTTTTGGCAACCTCCAGGAGCACATTGCTTTTGAGCCTCCTTTGAAACCAAATCCCAATGTCCTGGAATGGCTTTGTGTCTTTGAGAAGCAGTTGAAGCTCACCATGATAAGACTCATGAAACGATGTGCAGTACAGCGAAAACAACTTGAACCATCCTCTCATGATTCAGCATGTGACATAGACAGAAACACACAGCTATGCTGTGCTGACACGATTGGTCCACAACTTGTGTTAGATCTGCTCTCCGAGTTTCCTCTTCAGTCTCTGCTGGTGGTTGAAGAGGCAGTTTGGTGCAAGGTTCTTCTGAGTGCGTTCCGAGAAAAAAGTCCTTTACAACTGAGCAAGATTAAAACATACAACTCTTCAAAACTGGAAAACCTTGGCAATCTCTTAAGGAAAAAAGCCTTTGGGTCCGAGAGCAAATCTATGGTTTCCAAGTACACAAATATGTGTTTGGGTGCTTTAGTGCAACTCACTATGAATCATGCACAGCAGCTGTCACAACTCACGGAGGTCCAATGTGACCTGGAGTCATCCTTTGAGTGGCTACGCTTGATGAAATATTACATCAACTCAGAGGATCAGAGTCTACAAGAAACTGATGATCTGCCGTGCTATGTGGATGTTTTAGGCCACCGATTTCAATACGGCTTTGAGTATTATGGACCAGAAGACTTGGTAATGGTGCATACTCCTTCCACAGAGAAGGCAGTCCTGGGGATTGTCCTTGCCCTGGCAAGATACAGATGTGGGTTTTTGATTGGACCGTCAATGTCTGGAAAAACAAACACTGTAACCCAGTTGGGAAACGCTCTGGGACAACAGTATGTTGTTAAACAGTGTTTTTCAAGCATGACAGCTGATGTTGTTCAGCAGATGTTATTGGGTGCCCTTCAGACAGGGGCATGGCTTCTACTGGAATCTGTTGAGTTACTAACTCCAGGAATTCTGTCTTTATTGGGGCAGTTTCTAGAAGATATACACCGGTCATTCTTCAAGTTACAAAGAAATGAGACTCAAAGACCAAATGAGGAGCCACAACACAAATCAGCTGAAAGGGTCTCTTCCAATCCACAATGCAATATTGTTCTTCTAGGGAAAAACATCTCACCAAACCCGAGCTATGGATGTGTTCTCATCCCAACAAAGGAGTACGGATCCAAGATTCCAGAGAGTCTGCGATTTGCTACCAGACCTATTGGATTAACACGTCCAGATTACAGGATAATCACTGAAGTAGCACTGACTTCCATTGGTTTCTCAGAAGCCTCATCTTTAAGTCATCGTTTGGTGTCGTTGATCCGCTTGGCCAAAGATTCCAACTGTCTGCCTCATTCTTGTACAGATGACACCTGCGTTCTTTATGTCTTGCAAAAGCTCATATCTGCTTCTGAAATGTACTTACAACAAGCTATACATCAATGTGAAAATTCAAATGAGGCAAAAGTTTCAACTGCTGAAGACACTAATCTTTTGCAAAATAGGTCTGCAAAACCTTTTGAGAAGAATAGTGAAAAAACTGCAGATATTCCAAAGTTATGTAGTTCTCGACTGTCAATTATACAGTCTCTAAAGGAGGAAACAGCCATTGTCAAAGCAGTTCTTACATTTTTGATTCCTGAGCCTGAGAAAACCTCACAGTTTTATATGATTTTCAAGAACACATTTCCCATTGTGTGTCAGTTTCCCCATTTTCAACAGTATATTGAAGAAAGAGAAAAGAATCAACTTCAGGAGGCAGTCACTGAAGAGCTGAAACAAGGACACCTCTACTCTGACATGGAAATAGTTAGCAAAGCTCTTACTCTCTACCAGGCTCTGAAGCTCTCCCCAGCAGTCATTCTTATAGGCCCCCCAGGTAGTGGGAAATCAACCTGTCACACGGTTCTGGCTGGAGCTCTCAATAGACTGGCCTACATGAAAGGTGGCAATGTGTCTGACAATGAAAACATGACTGAAAAAGACGCATCTAACTGGTGCTTTGTTGATACTTTGGTCTTATTCCCCAATACCATGTCTCATGACGAGCTGTTCGGCTGCTTCTGTGAAAAGAAAGGATGGAAAGATGGAGCTGTTGCAAACATGTTAAGAGATTTAGGACGTTATGATATCTGCAACAGTAGGAATGAAATTGAAGAGGCATCGATAA
Organism: Aphyosemion australe; assembly: GCA_006937985.1. NCBI lineage: Eukaryota > Metazoa > Chordata > Actinopteri > Cyprinodontiformes > Nothobranchiidae > Aphyosemion > Aphyosemion australe. The sequence goes on along the minus strand of SSNS01000307.1, from coordinate 318,593 downwards.
TGAAATGGCTGATAATGGATGGGGAGCCTGTAGGGCAACCGTGCTGGTTAGATTACTTAACCACGCTGTGCAGTTCTGAGAACCCATGTCTGCATTTTTCATCAGGTGAAACATTGCCATCTGAACCATATCTTAAGCTACTAATGGAAGTCACTCACCTTCAAGATGCAAGTCCCTCTGCGGTGACCCGCTGCAGCCTTGTTTACTTCACAGGTATTGATCTGTGGAAGGCTGTATGGAAAAGTGAAATGGACGTTCTCTCGTTGGAACACAAACTGGATCAAGAAGTCCTGGACTTGTGGAAGAACTTGGCAGATGACCTTTTTTCAAGCACTATTATTTTGCTTGGGAAAAACAATTTAACCTCTGCTTACTGTTATGGACAAAGGTCTTGCAACAACAATGGCCTACAAGAAATCATGTCATTTGTCAGGATTCTGGAAGCCCTTCTGCAACATTTTGAAAAGCAAATAGAAAACTCCAAAACAGCATCACAAAAAGACAAAGGAGGTATGGAAATGATCAGTAATGAGCTATTATGTATCTATTTTACTCATAATATAATTGCATTTGTAACACCTTTTGTCATATTTTATGTGATTTCAGATGGAACTAATTGTCCTGGAATTGATTCCCAAAATAAACATGACCGGCTCACCAGAAACCTTTTTTTGGTGGCTTATATTTGGGGATTTGGTGGACACCTGCATTCTCGGTAATAGTCTTTTATGTGTGTTGTTATGTGTGTGTTTACTGTAATTATACTAATAACTGTAACTATTATTCTTCAGTTCATGTTATTTTTCTCTCAGCCACTGGCCACAGTTTGACTTGTTAGTCCGCCAGCTGCTGTTTTCTTCTAGGTACAAAATTCTGGTTCCAGATGAAGAAAGTGTATTTGAGCACTTTCTAGGATTCGACAGTCAGATCCATCTCAATGATTCACAGCTGAGAAATTCCGTCATCATTCCCAAGGTTTGTTCATTATATTGCATCCATTTGACTGTAAAGTGCTTAAAGGTGTGGTTCACTGAAAAAACATTTTTAATTATCGTTTCTAATTATAATCGGTCACTCTGAGTTTTTCATGCAAGCTGAACATGAAAATAGTCTCCTACACCTATCTCCTGCATTAGCTTCTGATAGAAAATAGACGGTGAAACTCTAGGATTTGAAAAGCCTGATAGAGCTACGTCACACTGTCACTTAACATTCATAAACTCAACCATCTTGACTCACGACGGGGAAGGCTGGTTTTGTTTAAGCGTTCAAGAAACGGCAGCAAACGTAGTTACTGACTAGTTTAAGTAAACCGTTAGCATTAGCAACTTGACCACATGGCAGAAGCTCCTCCAGGCTTGTGTTATTTGTAGAAATAAAACATCGATGTTGCAAGTCAGTGGTGGAGTCGCTTTGCTGTTATCCAATCTGAGACGAGATGTCCAGATAACGACTCTAAAACCTTTCCGTCTGAAGCTCAGCTGTGATGTGGGTAATTGCTAGTTCCTGGAAATGGTGCACTGGTGTATTTTCTCCCCCAGAGTACTTACAAGGCATTCATTCCAACTAAAGACCATGGCAAATGTATTGATTAAACTAGTGATCCACACCTTTAAAGTATGTTCTTCATTAATTTCAGTTACTCTCAAGATAAGAGTCTCAAATATCTTTACAGTTTGGGTCATATAAGCACCTTTTGAACATCATGTTGGAGGCTAAGCGACCAGTGTTGCTTGCTGGAGAGCCATGTTCTGGAAAAACAACCCTGTGCAATACTTTAAGTTTTGAAAGGCCACACATTAACCTTCCAGTAAGTCCACTCCTGAGCTCCAGAGAGTTTAGAATTATATTGAACAGCTGCTGCCAGAAGAACTGGAACAACAAGGGTTCTGTAACAAAAGAGCCAGGCCTGCTTCTGTTCTTGGATGATTTGCATGAAGCCCCTCGTGGTAAGTAAAAAAAAAAAAAAAGCAGATGTTATTTTTATACATGGGAATCTGTGTTTGAAAGTGAAAAAGTCTTTGTGTTTTGTTTTTCACATTTCAAAGATGTCTTTGGGAAAGTGTCAGCTGCATTGGAGACTCTACGTCAGAGCATGTCGCAGGAAGAGATTGTGATATTTGACACCTACTTCTTTAAAGCACTCAGTTCTAAAACTGTCAGCTACATGGCTACAAGCTGCGTCTTCGCCCTGGGTGACCCTTGCAGAAATGCGATATCCTTACGGCTCTCACGCTTATTTTCCATCTTTGTCCTCCCTAGTCTATCTGAAGACGTTCTTTTGTCCATTCATTCTCCATGGATGAAGATTTGGCTCAAAGAAATGCCACTAAATCACAGTGGTGAGAAAATGTCAAACTGTATAATCACTGCTACTAAAAACATGTATGAGGCTGTTTGTGCCCAGTTCCAGCCCACTGCACAGACACCTCAACTCACATTTTCTCATCATGACATTCAGAAAGTGTTTTCTGGAATGTACCTGTGGCAAGATGACATGACAAACGCCGTGTTCGGCCAGAAAAGCAAAAATATACCATCACCGTCCCTTCCAACCCTGCCAGGTCTTCCTGCTTCAGATCTTAAAATAGTACAACTCTGGATGCATGAGTGCATGCGTACGTTCAGTGATAGGCTTTGTTCCAAGGATGAAAGGAAAACTTTCTTGTCAGTTTTAGTTGAGACAGCAGAAGCTCACTTTGGATTTGACTTGGTTGACGACAACCATCCTGACACCTCAGTGGGCCAGCATCTTGATAATAGAAATTTGCTTCAAGAGATGAGGGATGCTAGCCAACCAAACTTTAAAATGGACCACACACCGACCAAATCTACAAACGTTTCTTCAAGAGAGACAAACCTAAAACCTCAACCTGTTACACCTCAATATTTGAAGCACTTCAAGGACGCAGAGACGAGCCTTGTGTATGGACCGGACTTCTCAGAGACCCTAATGTTTGTGAATCCGGAACACAGTTTTAAAGATAAACGCTTGTATCTAAAGCAAGACCTTGATGTACTATGGCAGGAGCTACGTGGACTCATGAACAGAAAAGAGGAAGGAAATGATGTCGATAATATTCACAACACAGTGACCAGATACAGTGTGCACAGGCAGGGTGTGAGTCAGCTGTTACACATCTTCAAGACTGTGCTCATACCTGGGGGACACGGAGTACTGACCGGCTCAGGTAGAGGAACAGGCCGTAAAACCACAGTGCGTTTAGCTGCCTACCTCACAGGCTGTCAGCTAATGGAAGTACATTCTAACAATGAAAACAAGTTGCATGAAATCTTGAAAGAGGCTGGGAATCAAACTGATGAGAATGGAGTCAATGTCATCGTACTGGTCCATGAAGACGTCAGTGCACCTGTCAGAGAAGAAATACTGGTGGCAATGGCTCAGAAAGTCTTCCCAGGGCATTGCAGCGAGGATGAGCTGAGCAGCCTTGTTTCCAGAGTGACGGCAATGAAACGTGTAGAAAGATACCATACGGGCAGATGGATATCTGAGAAGTAAGTAGAAAATCTGACTTATCACATAACTATTAGTCTAAGAGATACCTCTGCTGAATTTAGAGTCCAGCTGGCATTTGTTGGACGATATATTCAGTGTCACGTTTTAAACTGTCCAATTACTGTAAATAGGATGTTGACAGTACTATAGAACAATTCACAACAAGATCTTATGTTTGTTTGAAAATATGATACTGTGGTAGGGTGTGTGTCACCATAAACTCTACGTAATCTTTATTTGTTTTTACCTCCAAAGGGTTTTGAGTCAAATCCACAAAAATGTCCACGTGTTCCTGTTGATGCCTTTCACCATGTCGAATGACAAAACCAATCAAAGCTTCAGTGTAAGTTGTACTTAATTCACTTAAGTTGTGCTTTTCCTGTAGCGCTCCTCCTCTGTCTTTTGCCCCAGGGTAAAGTTGGACGAACATGCTAACCTTTCCAAAAGTATACTTACAGTATACAGTAATATGATTCTGTGGTTCACTGAAAAGCCATTTTTTTAATTATTATTTCTGATTGGTCACTTGGTCACAGTTTTTCATGCAGCCTGAACATGAAAATACTTAAATCTTGCACCTATCTCCTGCATTAGCTTCTGATAGAAAATAGACGGTGAAACGCTAGGATTTGAAAGGCCTGACAGACCTACGTCACACTGTCACTTAACATTCATGGACTCACCCATCTTGACTCTTGACGGGGAAGGCTGTTGTTGGTTTAGCATCCAGGAAACAGCAGAGAACATTTTGGCTAGTAGAAGCTAACCGTTAGCATTAGCAACTCCACCACACAGCAGAACTCCTTCAGGCTTGTGTTATTTGTGGAGATAAAACATCAACGTTGCAGAGCAAACTGAGTCAGTGGTAGCGTTGCGTTGCTCTTATCCAAGCTGAGGCGAGATGTCCAGATATCAGGAATTAAGACTCCAAAACCTGTCATCTGAAGCTCAGCTGTGATGTGGCTGACTTCTAGTTTCTGAAAATGGTGCACTGGGGCTTTTTTCTTTTTCACAGGTTGCGACTTACAAGGCATTCATTTGTACTAGAGACCACTGCAAATGTATTGATTAAACAAGTGTTCCACACCTTTAACTTCAATTTACTTTAATAGATCCAAAAGCAGAGAGATAGTGCAAGAATTAGGACCGGGCTTCTTCTCAAAGCCTCCATAAGGGTGAAGAGCCCTGATCTTCTCTGTTGGCCTCCTTATATAGTCTAGGTTCCTCCCACATAGTTAGGGCACACCACCTGTCAGTGAATCAGTAAAATTGCTATGTGTAACTTTCAGCATTTGGGCAGAAAAAATGTATTCGACTAAAAATTTAACATGACAGAAATAGCTTTTTGTTTCTCAAAGAAGCAACCAGCTAATCACTTACAGGCTAATTGCAAATTGACTTGTCAATTGCATTGATTTCAGATCAGTTTACTGGACATGCAAGCATTTTTGAAGAAGACAACATAAAGGGTGCAAAAGCTTGATATGTTTTTGATGATAGAGTTCTGTTTTTTTTAAATAATCCAGACACAAATGTCCAAGGCCGTTAAACTCAGCTGCTGTGTGGAGGTGTACCAGCCATGGTCCAACCAGTCTTTGGTGGAAGTAGCTGTTCAAAATCTCAAACTATGTTCCAGTGAAAGTGAGTCACAACACGGAAGTTACTTATGCACTTTTTCTTTTCAACAATAATTTTAAGCACATTTTTAAAAACGTCACAAAATAATATTCTTTTATATTTTATTTTTACAAAGTGTTCAGAGGATGCTCTGAGGACAGCTTGTCTGTGGTCATGGCAGGAATCCATCAGTCTGCACTTCAGTATGCTTCTATATTTTTAAAAACACAGCCTTTCAGCCCTCGTACCTACGCAGAGTTTATTGCCTTCTTTGGCTACTTTTGCAACCAACTTCCTAAGCAATGGCTAAGCAAAAACAACAGGTAAGTGTTCTTATTTAATCATGCTTTATCATATGTATGCACAGTAAAAAGTGGAATGTTAATATTGCAGTGTAAACTTCTTTTAACCTAGATGGAGTATTTACAACTATTTGAAGAGTGAACCAGCTCAAAGAGCAGAGTTAAAAGTCTGTCAATTTTAACGCCTATTTTAACGGAAACCTTGCAGTTTTGGTTTGCTTTTAGCACCCCCTAGTGTCTGTTTTAATTCACTGTCATAAAAACAAAACTGACACTCTCCTCCTCGCTGTGCGTTCATCATTTTAAAACCTTAATCTAACTGCTGAAATGTCTCCTCAGCCTTCATTAGTGTCTACAGGAGCGGTTCATCACTAAATCAAACAAATCAGCTGTGTTCATGATCTAAAACATGCAGGAAACATGTCTGAGTTCTCGCGATGTTGACATTATTCAACATTTTCCCTCTGACAGGTTCAACTTTTGTTGTTTGTTGAAAGAAATTAATAATGTTATAAAAATCACATGCTAAGCCAGCTTTGAAAGATGAAATCACACAAACACCTTCATGTCTGAAAGCAGGAGATGATTCTGGTTCTTATGAAACGGTTCTGTAATTATATTTGTGTATCTTTGTGCTTGTTTCATATGACTACAAATGGAAATTAGCATCTTGATAAATCCAACGCCTTCACATTTTTGTATATTCATTAATATGAACGGTCCTATTGAAATAAAGAAATCAAATCCAATAAAAAAACATTTATGGTAAAACAGTTTTTAACACAATAAGTTTTCTCTTTTTTCAGAGTGTCTGCTGCTTTGGCTCACGTGGATGTCCTCAACAATGAAGTTGGAAAGTGGAAAGAGGAAATACTGAGGCTGCAGAAGGAGATTGAAAATAAACAGCAGGTTTTTATGCAAATACATAGATTTCAATTTAAATGTTCACATAAGCTGTATTGCGTCCTTTCTCTCTGTTCTGCAGCTCCAGGAAGAGCTCCTTAAAGCTGTAGAAGATAAGAAGAATCTGCTTGAACTAGCATCAAAAACATGTGAAGCAAAGGAGAACAAACTCAATCAACTGGAAGAAAAAATCCACCAAGTTGAGACACTGGTAATGATTTACTTTAGTGTCGACTTTAGAAATTCCAGATGTAACAAATGCAGCCGTTTTTCTATTCGAGTGGGAAGTAATGTGTTGGGTTGATTGTTGCGGTGCGGACACGGACAACATTATCCATTGGGGTGAGCGATCTGTGCGATGCAGAAGTGTGCGGCCGTCTCTGGATGAGCAGTTGGGAAGGAGGGGGTCCCCATCATGAAGTATGAGACGGCGAACAGTATTGTCAAATGACAGCTTTTCACTGTCTCACTCCTGTTGCGGCTTCGTCTTTGTTGAAAGTTTTTCGGACCTCTGGGGTCCCCGCTGGCCGAGGGCCCTCAAGCAATTGCCTTTCCTGCCTGTCGGCACGCGATGCCTTTAGTGATCTGTTTATCACCTACTGATGAAACAGCTGTGATTCTTAGCAGATGTTTATGTTGACATCTCCTTTTTAACTTCCCCAGATAAAACCCATCTTCCTGTCAGGTTTTAAGATCCTTCAGTGTTTGAAACCTTCTGACTTTGAGGAGGTGCGCCACTATAGAGATCCACCTGACGGAGTGGTGAAGATCATGGATGCTGTCTGTTTGCTGTTTAACCATCCACCAGGCTGGGAAAATGCCAAGCAGCTCATCACGCAACCTGACTTTTTTCAGGTGTTTTAGCGTAAAACCTTTAATATGACGAGTGAAGTGTTAGGATAAAATGGTGGACAACGGGTTTCTTAGAATGACTCTCTTGTTGATGCATTTCTTTCCCCAGGAGATGGAGTTTTATGACTACCAAAGCCTGACAAAGGAACAACTGCAGCAGCTTGGACAGATAGTTCGCAGCCCTCTGTTTGTGCCAGAATCGGTGCAGGAGGTCAGTAAAGCCTGCGAGTCCCTGTGCCGATGGGTCCAGGCCGTGTATGAGTTCTGCTCAATGCAGCACCACTTGGTGGTCAAGCAGCAGCTGGAGGTGCAGGCTAGAGAAGCTCAAACTCAACTTCTTTTGGCCGAGAAGCACAAGAAGGAGGTCCATCGTCTTTTAGAAGATGCTGAGTTTCAGCTTCAGTCCATACAATCTGAGCTGGAGGACCTCATGCTTCAGCTGTATGAAACCAAAGCAGCAGAAGAAGAAGCTAGTTCATGTGCTGCACAGTTAGAGATGCATGTCAAAAACTGGGAGGCTGCTTTTCAGGTGATGCAAAGAAAAGTACTATTTGTTTAAACTGGCCCACAGATTTTCTGTTTAGTTGGTTTTGAAGCTTATGCTTTTTTACCCCTTAGGAGGCAGAGATACGTTGTCTAAACACACCTGGCGACGCCCTTCTTCTTGCAGCAGTTGTCTCCTATTTTGGCTCATTTGAACCTGATGTACGCACCGAACTACTGAGCAAGTGGAAAGAACTGTGCCAAACAGGAATCATTGACATAAACCCAAAGGATCTCAGAACCTCCCTGTTTACACCCGTAGACTCTGAATCTATTGCCCCTTCTCTTGGCTTTCCCATAACTGTGACTGAGAGGCTGCAGCTGCCTGTTGGTCAGGCATTAGGGATAGATGAATGGCAGCTTGAGGACATTCCACCTGCCAGGCTCATGGTTAAGCTGATGCTGTGGGGCCCCACAAGTGTTTGTATGCAGCGTTGGCCTCTGCTGGCAGATACAGAGCAGCATTTACAGAGAAGCTGGTCCATCACAGGTATGTCCTTACACCAAACACAGCATTACAATGTTGAACATTGAAGAAAAACTAACATATTTAAAGCGAAGGTTCACTGGGAAACACAATACTTGCTCTTTTTGGAATACGATTGGTTTTGAAGTACATTTGTCTATTTTCAATGGGAAAATTTACACTCGTGTTTCATGGATTAGCCGCCATAACAAGGGATGAGGAAACACTCAGGTTAGAAAAAGCCACACAGATCTACCTCACAAGGAAATATTGTCATTCATGGACTCACCCATCTTGGCTGCAACCACAGAAGGCTGTTATTGATTTAGTGGCCAGAAGAGAGCAGAGTGCATCTTGGCTTAGTAAAGCTAACTGTTAGCATTAGCAACTCCTCACCATGGTAGAACAGGTTCAGGCTTTTATTTATTTAAATAACAAGTGAATGCACTTTAATGTAATTTGTCTGGTCGTATATAGCCTTTGATTTCATTAGTGCCATCACTTTACAGAGGAATAAAAAATTGCATACCCTGCTTTTGCATAATCTTTATTTTTGCATAATCTTTATTTATTTACAAGCCTAAACGCTGCATCCCTGCTGTACAGGAGAGAAGGTAAAGCTTGAGGAGGAGTTAAGGTGCAGACTGGTGGTTTGTGCAGATGATTCAGAGCTGCTGGACAAGCTGGATCACGCTTCTGAGAAAGGTGATTTAGAAAAATATGATTTAAATACTAAAGTCTATTTTTCCTCCATATACGTAATTAAATATTGTTTTGTTTTTCAGGATGGAGAGTACTAGTTACTCACTTGGAACGTGCAACACCTAGTCCTGAGTTCCTGGCCAGATTAACACGCTCCGTTGATTGTTGGTTTCCTGGATTACAGCAGCCTCCTCAGACGGTGAATCCAGAGTTCTGCCTCTTCCTCAGCACCAATCTGCCTGTTAGATTGCTCAGCAGTGGTGAGAGACTCATTTATATACCCGCCTGATTCCAGTACAGTAAATTCTGCATTTGTTTTTGACCATCACCTAAACTATTGACCTGAACATGGAGTAAATACAAAAAATAAGCCAATTAGATTCTCCTGTTGAGTTGACCTCTACCTGTATATTTAAAGGTTTCATTCACTTTTCCTGTTCCCTAGGGATCCAGCCGTCCATCTTGGCTCAACTGTTTGTGGTTGACCTCTGTCTGAGCTCAGAAGAGATCCAGGAGCTGATGCTGACACAGCTGCTGCAGTCAGAGCGTAGAGAGCTGCTGATTCAACACAGGCGGTATCGGAATTACAATCAGTTTCTGCAGAAGAAACTGGTCTCAAATGAGGTGACAAGACTGGCCTTCAGCAGCATTCAGACTCATGTTTGGTTATTTTTGTCTAATTATTGTAAGATTAGATCTTCTGTTATTACTGACTAAACTCTAACCCTTTGTTTTCTCTTGATTTGTGTGAATCTCACCTTTAAGCTTCACTCATTTTAAATTGTACAGATATCTCATTTTAAATCCAACTGTTTCTCAAGGTCACCCCTGAGACTAAAGTAGATCATACCACAATCTTGCTATAAACTATGAAGTTATTTTGTGTTCATAGCTGCTGAACATTAATTATCTGTTCTAATTATTATTATAGGATGCTTTGATAGACTACATCCTGCAATCTGACACCTTGCTGCAGAAAGATTCATATTTTCTTTCCTGTCTGGCTGTTTGTCAAGAGGAGATGAAGGAATTGCAGGCTGAGATAAAGCTTCTGAGCGAAGAGCTGAAGCACCACGAGTCCCTGCTGGCTGCTTCGAGGCAGTTAATGAAGCTGGCTGCTGCCCTCTACCAGGCACTGCAGGCGGTGGCTCGTCTTTCTTCTGGATATATCTTTTCCCTGCATGACTTCATCAAAGTGATGCAAGATGCCTTCAGTGTAAAGTACCTACCATTAGTGCCATATAAACCTGGGAAAGCAGCAGAAAGCATGCTACCAGAGATTATGAACTCAATGGTGCTCCAGCTGTTGGTGCAATACAGACCTCGTCTCTTCAAGAGGCACTTTGCAGTTCTTAAGCTGTTGGTGTCTCTGGCCGTGCTCGAGCACAATCAGCTTTGTTCGGAGGCGGAGAAGTTAGCTTTGCTCAGGGGCCTCAAAGATGTGGAACAGCCTGTAGCTGAAGTTAAATCACACACCTTTTCTTCTAGGAACCTTCCCGGTTGGATTCCTCCTCACATCCACTCTGAGCTCCTCACCTTGGAAAACATTCCATGTTTCAGAGGGCTGATTGCATCACTCCAAACCTCTCCCATCCAGTGGCAGGAATACCTCCATTTCACCTCCTCCACGGTGACAGGACCGGTTCCCTGTTGCTCTCACTCCCACCTCTCTTTGCTGCAGCGAGCTCTGCTCTGGAAAACAATCCTTCCAAGCTCCTCAGAGAAAGTAGCAGATGCTATTGCTGTCTGCTCACTTTGCCCGTCTGAAAACACAGCAGAATCGCCTCACAGTGGGAACCTCAAGGCTCTCTCGAGGCATCTAACCAAAAACAAGGGACCCATCATTCTTGCATTGCCTAATCCAGATAAAGACCCACGGATCAGCATTCAGCCTCTCCATATAATAAACCAAATGGCGTGCTGTGTAGGAAACGAACATGAGGTGATCACATAAACTCACTGTTCTTTTAGGAATGCTAGGTAGAAATCTGAGTTTTATGTATTTTGTTCTTTATTAAAGGTTCTTTTGAAAGTAGTTTGTTTTGGAGACCAGTGTGACACAGAGATCATTCTGTCAACAATGGATGAAGCAATCAGTGAAGGCCACTGGCTGGTCTTTAACAACTGTCATTTGTTGGAGCGTTGGACTGATAATGTGGTGGCTCGCCTCAGTCAGCTGATCTCCTCCTTCAGAGGTACAGGAAGTCATACATCAAGAGTCAAATTCACTTCACAATTAATGACGTATTTTGCTGCTTTTTCTCAAATCAGACACAGAGGAGAACCCTGAGATCCATCCAGACTTCAAGTTGTGGTTTGTAACCCAAGAAAATGCTTCAGACTTTTTACCAGGTAGCTCTTTTGTGTGTTCTAAAATGCATCTTTATCCTCTCTTTTCCACTATGAACTGATAATTGGCCAAATGTAGTATCTAGTAAAGCGAGTCAGTTACAGCAGCATCCAGAGTTCTCTCCTTTTCAGGAATTATGTATGATTTTTTAAAAATCCATAAAAGTGATAGTCTTACCCTGTTTTGTGATATGATGTAGGCAATACATCAATTATTTATTTTTTGCTAAGCCCGCTCTCCATCCCATAGAGCCCCATGCAGTTTGAACTGATCCCCATTCAGCATTAGCCAATAGCGTTAGACATCTGCTTACGTACAGATGTCAATCACAGAGCGTGTGTGAGCATTTGCAAAAGTCCAAGACAGATGCAGAGTTAGCGAAATTTCTCATGGACAAGTAAGTCTTTAAAAACTACACATATATAAATAAAGAGCACAATGTGAGAATAATAATTAGAAAACAATGTGTTTTAGCTCTGCTAGCTGGCTAGAGGTGCGCGCTCATCTAAACGAGAGGCGTTGCTTCCCGCTGTAATCATGGAAGTAGAGAAAGTGGGCTTAATGTGCAATACATTTTATCTGCCTCTAGATGATGCCCTTTGATGAAAAACTCTGGATTTCTGCTTTAATTTATTCTCATTGTGATTTTTTTCATAGTGAAACGCTACAGAAACCCTCAAACTGATTTTAATGATGATTATTATATATTATTTACAGCTGCTGTGCGAATGTGTGCCCTGCCGCTGGTCTGTGACTCTCCCTGGGATCTGAGAGAAGAGCTGAGCTGTTCTTTGCAACACGTGGTGCCCTTCAGTCAACCTCCATCATCGTCACGTGTCTCAGACGACAACATGGAGATGCTTGTTCGCTGTGCCATCTTCCACTCTGTTTTGGTGCAGAGACAGAATGATAAATATTTAGGTTTTGGACAAATCTATCACTGGTGAGGAAATGGGGATAAAACGGAATATTTAGTCAACCCCAAACACTTTTCTTTTCTTCTCAATTTGTCTTTTTCCTCTCTTTTAAAGGAGTCAGGAGGATCTTCTAGGTTTATTGGATGCACACATTTGTATTGCCAGTGTCTGCCATGACAAAACTAAAGTTTTGCAGTTTATAGCAGGTAAGACAACATAAAACAATAAAACTATAATTTAGTTGCTGCACACTTTGAGAATAATTTTTGTTCCTTTTCCTAGTAAATCTTCTGCATGGTAGCTCCATTACAGACTCTGCAGATTCAGAGGTGGTGGAGAATATTGCCAAGGCTTTATTTGCTACAGAGTCATCTTTTTCAGGAAATGGGCCACACATGATTTCAGATCTTATCAGCAGTTGTGGCCGTTTTGGTAATCAAGACACCTTTTCTCAAAATCTTATGTAATTGTAAAGTTTTACACAAAACAAGCTGCTTAAAATAACTAAAGAGTTTTTAACACTTTAAGCTATTACTTTCAAACTGGTTTCAGTGATGCTTTAGACAGAAACATGAGTAGCTTCACATTGGGAACTGCACTAAACAACTTTGGTGGTTTGGGTAGGCACTAGTGGAAGGTCTCTACCTGCTTTGTGGCTTTACTGTGCCGGTAGCTCATGTAAAGGCTAGCAGTTAGCTTTTTCAGTTTGCCTACTGCCAATAAAAGCACAAGAAGTTTTCTTTTTTGTTAGCATCATGGCTGAGCCTGGAGGTAAAAGGAAGAGAGTAATGCCTTTGGAGGTGAAGTAAAGGAATCATGAACTAGACTAAAACCAGAGTGAACATTGATATGGCCTACACCTGTTGATTTCAGTTTCAAACCATCTAAAAAAAAAAAGTAGCAAGCAAAATCCTAACTTTTTTCTGCCTCTGAACTATCAGTAATCCTACATTTATTATAATGTGTAAAATACAACACTTTATCTGAAGACATTGTTATCTGCAAAGTCGATGCAAGCAACAGCAGTGTAATTTATGACAGTTGTAATTCTGCTTTCAACCAGTAGGGGGAGAAGCGGGAAGCTTATCAATTGTCACTTTAAAGTAGCAGTGAACTGTTTACTGCTCCTCCGCCCTACTAGTTGAAAGTGCAATTACAACTGTCGTAAACAACCCTGCTGCAGCCTGCTGTAGCTAGCGCTAACAACGAGCTAACACTAACATGGGCCAACTAATACTAAAATAAACCACGCAGTAAAAAGATCCATGCTGTTGGACAAAAAAAATTATATTACTTACAATTCCAGTAGCAACAAAGCCAGGCCACCATCATTCCTTGATTTTGTAGCCTCCTTTAGCTCCCTCAAACTAGTGTAGGCCACGCCAATGTTCACTCTGGTTTTAGCTCTTTGCTTCACCTCCAAAGACTCTCTTACTTTTACTTCCAGGCTACACCATGATGCCAACAGAAAAAGCAAACTTTTTCTTTTTCTTCTTGTTGTACTTTTTACTGACTATCGGCAAACTGAAAATGCTAACCGCTAGCATTACAGCTAACAGCCGTAAAGCAGGTAGTGCCTCCTAGAACACCTACCCGCTCCACAAAACTAGTGCAGTTTTTGGTCAGCAGAGGGCTGCAGAGCAGTGTCAAATATGAAACTGGTCACGTTTCTAACCCAACAATCACTGAGATCAATGTTAAAGCTCTAGCTTAAAGTTAAAAAAACTATCTATATCTATTGTTACTTTTAGCACTGCCGAAAATTGAATATATCTCACATTTTTTGTTTGCTGTAAATCTGTTTGGTTCTGATCCTTTATACATTTTTTTTTCTTTCTAGATTTATCCAGATCATTGCAGGTTTTGGAGAAACATTTTCAGGAACCAGCCGTCTCTGACCTTGTATTGCTGGGTTTGAGTGTGGATGTGGCCCCTGAGATAACCAGGATCAACAGCCACAACCTGAACCAACTTCTGCAGGCCTCACAAACTCCTCCAGGAGCAGTGAGAAGTTTCAGTACTGAGCAGACGCAGGGTGTCAAACTGTCAGTCTACGATCACGCAGCAGAGCGACTGCAGGCCCTGAAGAATTACCTCTCACTACAGGAAGACAGCACAATTAGAAATGTGGGAACGTTTTCTCGCAGTCCCCTTCGTGACTTCCTTGAGGCTGAATGGAATGATCTCATTGATTTAGTGTCCTCGCTCCTTTCACAACTTCAACATCCTGTTCAGTACGCCTCGTCCTTCAGCTCCCTGCTGAATCTCAGCGACTTGTCTTGGTTAGAGAAGAGGGCGAAGCTGATCAGTGCTTATCTTTGGAGCGACAGTTCTTCAGATCCACCTGAAGCCTATCGACTATCCGCTTTTAAGAATCCCAGAGGCTTTCTGGTGGCGCTGATAAGAGAAGCTGCTCATGAATATTACAAATATTCAAGTGATATAATACTGCAATTTAAGGTACTATAGACAAAATTATATAACGATTAAATCTAACGCCACACTTTTAAACCTCTTTGGATGATTTACGGTGATAACGTTTAATGTTCTTTCCTTTCCAGGTTCTGAGTAAAGACACTAACCCAGCTTTGCTTCCTCCCAATGCTGTGTATTTGTGCGGATTGGAGCTCAGAGGTGCATCGTGGGATACAGAGCAAGGATCCCTGCAGGACGCTGTGGGTCCTCAGCCATTTTCAATGCCTCTTATTTGTGTCAAAGCTGGAGTCAGGAGCAGAAGACACAGTGCAGCAGATTCATTGTCTTCATGTTCGTATTTAATGGATTCAGGAAATCTCCAGGTTGACGGCGTCTCTCTACAGATGGACTCACAGTTACCGGTCTATTACTGCCCTCTTTATGTAAACACAGAGGAGGAGAGTGGAAACTCAGGACTCAGTGATGTTAACATTATCACAAAGGTTCCTCTGTATACTCAAATAAGTCCTGTTATGTGTAGCTTGAGAAGAGTGAGATTAGTTTGTAATCTCTGACTGGAACTACTGATGTTTCTGCACATCAGACCACATCTATGAGAAATCTGTAAGACTGATGATCACAAATTCATATTAACCATCAAATAAAATTTCTGTTTGAAGATGCATTTTGTTTGTTTCTTTTCTTGCAACACTTTAAAATGAGCTTTCCTCAAAATGTCACCAAAGATTTAGGCAAAAAACATGTTTTCACACACACAAAAACTCAATAAGCACTGAAAATCATAACAAAAAAATCATGTTCACGTGATATGTAAATTTAAGCATTGAGTTGTAACGAAATCTTTTTCATAGGTAACATGGACAGACATCACTACGAAACCTTTGAGAAGTTTGGCAACGATACTTTTCTGCTGCACCTTGACAACGGGAGGGCGTGAGTATTGGAGCAGATTTTCCTGTTTAATGTTAAAGACATAATGATAACGTATTTGTTAACAATGGCTTTTTTTTGGTTAAACATTTGTTATGCTTTTGTGACTCAGTCTGGGTTTTTTGTCACTGCAGATTTGGGCGTCACTCAAAAGACGAACCTTCTATTTTAGCCCCACTGAAACAGTGCTGCAGGTACAAACAAGAGCATGATGAAAGAAAAAAAAATATTGTTTTGTTTCAGTCTCTTTTGTGATTTTGGAAAAATTTAGCATCAGACAAATACATTTTAGGTTATATACATTATTGAGGTTCATGGAGAAATGTTTATTATTTGTTCTTTTTAAAATACAATCAGTTACGCTGAGTTTCACATGCATGCAGAATGTGAAAATAGTCTTCTAACCCAGTTTCCTAGATCAGCCACTGATAAAAAATAGACAGGAAAATGCACGGTTCAGAAAAAACACACATATCTATGTCACACTGTAAATTAGCATTCGTGGACTCGCCCATCTTGGCTCCTGACTGCAGAAAGTTGTATTGATTTTTGTGTCCAGGAGAAAGCAGAGTGCGTCTTGGCTAGTAGAAGCTAACTGTTAGCATTAGCAACTCCACAACATAGCAGAACTCTTATGGGCTTTTGTTATTTGTGAAGATAAAACATCAAGAATACATTTTTTACCCAGGAAAGTAGAGCAAGTGAGGACAGCGAAAGAGTCGCATTTCTGATTTCCACGAATTAAAAGTTTGCTGCGTATTTTTGTACTCCGTCAGTCACGGGTGTATAAACGTTCATATGGCGATGGTGGCAGATGAGTTCAGTGGTCGCCTTGCAATCAGAAGGTCGCAGGTTCGCAACCCGCTCAGTCTATTGCTGTCGTTGTGTCCTTGGGCAAGACACTTAATCCGCCTTGCCTGCTGGTGGTGGAAGGAGGGACTGGTGGTGCCAGTGTACGGCAGGCCCCGCCTCTCAGTGCACCCCAGGGCAGCTGTAGCTACAATGTAGCTCATCCCCACCAGCGTGTGAATGTGTGTGTGAATGGGTGGATGACTGATTGTGTTGTGAAGCGCCTTGGGGGGTTGTAGAACCCTAAGAAGGCGCTATACAAATACAGGCCATTTACCATTTACCATATCATTGAACTCATGAGACATTCTCCGTTCTGCTTCATTTCTGTTGCTAGATGTCATTGGCACTCATTTTATTGTTTTGAGGGGGGAATGGCAGTGCTGCTGCTGAAGGCTTGCGGTCTTTGTCGTTTTCATCAGACAGTTAAAAATTTGGGCATGTCTCCGTCACCCTCTGCAGGCCTGTAGCAGAGCCTTTGCGTTGATTCATCATGGCGCTGCGTGTCTCCATACCTACACAGGCAGAGACGTGTAAATCAGGCCTAACTTCTACTTCCTGAAACCGAAGCACGAGAGCTCTTTTTTCCACAGAAAATGACTCACAAGGCATTCACTCACATAGACCACAGCAAATGGATTGAAATAACGAGCATGTGCCCTCGTTAAAAATAAAATACAGATATTTTTGCTTTTGCATGGGAGCAGTCTAGCATTTCTGTCATAATTTCTATAATTTTCACTCATTTATCCTTTCTGCTATGTTATTTTTGCTCCATCCTAATCCATTGTCACTCTCTTTAACTCTTCTTTTTTCCATTAATTTTCTCCTCAGGATCCGTCACTCCACCTGGCTGCGTCTTCGGCTCCTCTCTTTGCCTCAGTATCATATTAGTGACGTCATGAGAGCTTCACTGTCCCAGGATCCTCTTCACAAGGTGGCCCCTCTGCTCTCTGAGCCTCACCTCGCTGCTCTCAGCAGACGTTTGAAAACTGTCCTGGAGATTGTAAGTCGTTGCCAGGAGCAACGGAGAAAGGATGGCAGTGGCGAGAATGTCATCTACGATGACCTTGCACATTTGAAATGGAGCACTAAAGAGTGAGCAGCATCCCACCTCCCTCTTGTATAATTTGTTATGTAAAACACACGTCCTGCAACACATCATTGAGAAACAAAATAATGAAGTTATTTTTTTGTTTGAATACCATTGCCAGGATTTTTTTATTTTTACTGCATTAGAAGCATATTTTTATGACTCGATCACATTTGAGGGTAAGATCACATTTCTTTTCTGTATAATCATAAAAAGCTTGTGCAGCAAAGCAATTTCTTTTGATTTGACAACACTGACAAGATCTCAGTGAAATCTGACAAAACCCTGGTTAATTCAGGCTCAATGTGTCAGCTTCACTCAGTGTGAACAATGTTCACCTGTGTCTGCCTAATTATAACCCTTATGTTTATTTCTTGGGTTTGTTTTATTAAAATTTCAGATTTTAAATGTAAAAGCAACTAACAAAAAGATGTCTTTTCAAAAGGTATTCACCTAAGAAACGGATGTGTCCACAGAACTATGTAACGTCTTCTAGGAGGTGTTTACATGCATACGATGCAGGTTGGGTTGTCTGGCAAGAACATAAAAGAGATTTCAGTATTTTTTTTATGTTTTTTGTGTTTTTTCTTTCTTAGCCTGGCAAAACCTGCACCAACCTGCCTCTTATGCATCTTATTGAGCTTAATTGTTAATGTTTATAACTGATTTTTCTTTATCGATGGTTGTTTTTTGTATCTGAAAGTTATAAACTGTGACATGAATCATTAAAGGTCAAAATGGCTTTAAAAACAAATGTTTTTACAAAATACACTAAAAACCAAAATAATATCCCTGTTATTTTTTTTTATTTAGCAGGCAATAAAATGACGTACATAAAAAAAAGAGTTGTAACTAGAAAACATTTTTTAAATTAATCTAAAATATTTCCGTAACATCTGTCCGATTTTTGGACAGTTGCTGGTTCCACTCGGGTGTGAATCCTCACGTCACAGGGATGTCTGGCTGTCCTCCTTTTCTTTCAGGTCATGAATCAATAATTCATCCGGTCATATCGATGCCACCTACTCCCTTTTCTCTTCTTCGCACATGCTTGCTCTCTCTCTCCACATAAAAAGGTGATGACAAGCCTGCAAAGGAGCTTGTTAATGGATGACTAAAAAAGAGGGAGGGAGGGAAAGGTGTTATTGGTTTTGGATCAGCAGCAGAAAGAGTGGGACTGCAGTGACGGCGACTTTCTCTGAAGACAGAGAAAAGGCAGCTGGCAGAAACTTTTTCACAAATTCGAATGGAAATACCGACCTTTAGTTTAACAAAACTTCATTGAGTCTGTTTTTTTTCTCTGTTAGAATTTAATTTTGTCTTTGAAAACTGGTCACTATGTCAACAGTCAGCAGTGAGAAACTCCATAAATCAACTTTAAGCGTCTACTCGGTGAGCTTGATGTATTTTATCTGAGTTCATAATGTGGAGCTGACTTTCCCTGTTGACTCTGTTTTAATTGTGTGACTGCAGCACCTGATGGAGCAATTCAACCCAGGTCTTGAGAAGCTTGTTGCTCTTGGAAACGGCTATGTTAAAGCTTTCCAAGGTGAGTGAGAGTGACTTTAAAAAAGATAACTATAGTGGCACTTCTAAACTCAAAAGAATTCACGTTCATTATTCGGGTAGAAGTATAGATACTAGGTTTTAAAATGACTTCTGTAGAAGTGAAAGTATCAATTTGAGCTTTTTAAATGGGTTAAAGTAAAAAAGTACAGGTTTCTGTATGTTCTGAATGGATGTTACACCTGCCCCAAAACGATGTTTACAACTAGAATAAAATATAAAAACATTAATGTTGGTTAAATTGGGGACACACTGAAAATTAAGACATTTTAGAGCGTTGCAAATACCTTAAAGAAGCATATTTGGATGTAAATCAATAGTGTGTCAGATTGGTAGATATTATTATCCAACCACAATCAAATTCACTCTACTCTCTTTACTCTGGATATGTTTTTTGTCTTTGTGTTTTTTTAACAATAAGCCAAAAGGAAATGGGAGTACTGAGGGGTTTTTTTATAACATAAGAGGTACAAAGAGCAGATAAGTCTGTGAAAATGTGAGCAGTAGAAAATTAAGTTAATAGAACATTACTCTGATAACGTAGGCTCTAGATACCCAACATTTCTAATTAAGTAAGGTAACAAAGTATTTGTAATATGTTACTTGACACATTTGTATACTTATGTTGACAGACAGTGCAAATCAATTACAAAATATTAGAAAAAAGATTAACCCAATTAAAGCTGCAGTGACAAATCTACAGAACAAGCTAGCTTTTAAACACAAGCACAGAACTCCCACCCCTCCCATCACCTATCATGCCAGGCCACACACCCCTGATTTGGGAACCCGCATTGCGAGAGAGCGCAAAACACCAGTCGTCGTTTTCTACATCCAAACGTCTTTTGTTGTCTAACTTCAAATGGTGTTTTTCTTGTTTGGACTCTGGCAGTGTGTCCTAAAGTTGAAGTGGTAGCAGTCGGCTGTTTCTCCTTCTCTGATGTTATTGAGCCGAGAACCTCTCACACCAGTGGTGTTCTGTTGCTAAATACGCAAGTGTGTAATAATTAGAGGACCCAGGGAAGTGCGGAAGTGCTGCGGTTCGGCGAGACAGACAACCCGATGGTCCAATAGTTGTTTTTTAGACAAATGCGAGAGAATCTTTTTATTTTTTTTATCTACACAAAATATTTATATGTTAGAATGTTGTTAAGAGGCATGAAAAAATGTTTTAAGCTAGCTTATTTTGCAGAATTGCCTATTTTAATAACTTCTTATTAAAATTAATTGTTTGACTCCTTTAATGAAACTTTCAGCAAATGTTCATTGGATGGACAAATACAAGTGAGTAACTTCTAGAGTCAACCCAATTCAAGATGGCCACCACAGCTAATTAACATTAGTAAACAGAAAAATTACTTTAAGTTGTTCAGTTGACAAGATATCAAGCCAAGACTTGGTCAGTCAGTAGCTAAGTGGGACAGCAGTAGCTCAGGAGGTAGAGCGGGTTGTCCAGTAATCAGAAGGTTGCAGGTTTGATCCTGGCTCCCACCGGAGAATACTGCTGTTGTGTCCTTGTGCAAGACACTTAACCTGCCTTGCCTGCTGGTGAAGGTCGGAGGGACTGGTGGCGCTAGTGTACAGTAGGCCTCGCCTCTGTCAGTTCGCCCCAGGGCAGCTGTGGCTACATTGTAGCTCATCATCACCAGCGTGTGAATGGGTGAATGACTGATTGTGTTGTAAGGCGCCTTGGGGGGCTGTAGAACCCTAAGAAGGCGCTAAACAAATACAGGCCATTTACCATAAGAGTCATCCCTGCAACACATGCATGCCACACAAGGTGTAATCTAGCTTCTTAAAAGTTTTCCATAGGAATTTTGGTCAAATCTTTTAGCAAAATACCCCAAAGACCGCTGGATAAATCTGAATAAACTCCCAGAAAGTAGTAACTGGATGTAAATGGAGCCAACCTTATTCAATATGGTTGTCCTATATTCAAAATTATGACTATGAGTCACATTTATCAGATATTGAGATAGAACCTGATTAGATAGTCGTTCACATAACCCACCACAAAAGCTACCAGATTGGGAAATATTTTGACACACTGCTTGAGACTGTGCAGAGCTTTCAAACCAATGTAACTTTACAATTTCTCATGTCAAAATAAGACGATGTCAGTTTAACCCTCAGGCTTCATCAGGGACGTTTTTGTCCTCTAATGACTCAAGAGTATAGTAAATTAAAGTGAAACCTGAGGGTTAAAGTCCATAAATAAAATGCAGCTGCCATTGCAATATTTCAAGGAGTACTGGGCCTTTAATTTTTAATGCTGTTTTCTTTAGAGCTTCGAGACCGGAGCGTTCGATAAAATTGGCGTGGTTATACACAAGATTTAAAAACGGCACTGCAATAAATTCTCAGCTAAAGTTGATAGTTTGAATTCATGTTGCAAGAAAAAAATCAAAACAAATTCATTTAAAGGTCCTGATATTTTAGTCGTCATCACACTGGTAAGTGGGATGAGCAGCATGCATCATTAATGCGTCGCTCTTTCTCGTGAAACTAGAATAAGCCGTCACTCACAGTGCAGCGTGGTAACACTAAACCCTCTGGCACGAGGTTTATTCCTGGACCAGAATCACGTATCAGCTGTCAGCGCTGCCAGGCTTATGTTCCTAATGAATAAAGGGATTTTCTACTGACCCAATTAAGAGCATTTTTCAAAATGTGTGATAACAGCGGTTTCTGATGTCGAGTGTGTGTGTGTGTGTGTGTGTGTGTGTGTGTGTGTGTGTTCTGCAGCCTTAGCTGTTTGCAGTGAGGCCTACTTCAGCGCTGTGGCTAAGATGGGCGATCAGGCCCTTCACACACTTTCATCTCATTCTCTTGGTAAGAGTGTGTCCTCGTGAATGTGTGCTTATATTAGTCAGCAACCTTTTAACCTTCATTTCTCACATTCAAGAAGAAACATAATTTTCCCTTATAGAAAACTGCATTTTTTTATGTCATGCTCCACTAAACTATAAAGTAGAATATATTATATATTCTGTCCTATAGATGTGTATATATTTGTTGTTTACAGTATCATGTATACCGTGTCTCTTGAGAGGAGTGCTTGCTTTAATTAAAAGCTGTAAACATTATGGTACTGCGTTTCTTTTAGAGTGTAAAGCCTCTTGACAACAACATGACGAATACTAATCTAGGTTGTTCTACCTGAGAAGGTGAGGGAACCACAGCGTGACCACAGGCCCTCTAAAGTGACGACATCTGAATTATAGATGAACAAAGTCATTTAACTGCACTCAGTTCATTAGTTTACTCACAATAAATAAGACCAGAGGCACTCATAATGTAAAGTTGTTGATAACCTTCCACCTTCTTAGCAGTTTGGATGGTTGGATCAAATGAGCCTTAAAGACCTGAGTCATAGTGTGAAAGTCATATATCAGATAACCCAGACTGCTACAGCAGAGGTAGGCCTAAATCAACACAAAGAGTAACTTTATTGTGAAATTGAGATTTATAAATATTTCACTTTACTACAAAAAATAATCTACATTTCCTAATATACACTTTTTTAATTTCTTCAACTTTTTCTTTATGTAAACAGATGATAGCTTAGAAACTGATAGTTATTTAAAGGTACAATAAGTCAGAACTTTACAGTGAAATTATCACAAAGCAATCTAAAGTCTCAATTATGTTGGAAGGACAGCTACATTGAAACAGATTTCCATTTCAGCTGTCGTTGTTTACAATCTGGCCTGTCTCCATACTTCCTGGTTCCGGAGCCAATCAAATTTGACACTGCTGGGTTGCCAAGTCTGCTCCTGCATTTGTAATTTGACACTGCTCACCAAAAATCAGCAGCAGTGTGGAAAGAATGTTAGCCAGTAAAAGGAGTGACCCAGAAGTTATTTCTTGTACCCCTAAGAGGCATCTTTTTGTTCTACTCTAATATCGGGTAACGAAGGCTAACGTTAAGCTAACCTTGAGCTAACAATGCTAACATTGAATTAATAAAAAACTCAATATAACAGTGAAATGTATTTATCTACTTATCAACTTACTGTGTATGACTCGTCTTCGGTCGTCGTCTAGAATCTTCTGGCACTGATCTGTAACTGGCAACAGTTGCTCAGAGCGGACTTGTTTTGATACAAGGACTGCAGTACCCACATTTGACCACAAGATACCATTCTTACTTCATGCACCTTTAAAATATACAGAATACATATAGTGACATTTCCACCCATTCTGTATCTCACAATGTATTTTCTTTCTACTTTAAACAGGAGATGTTCTGATCCAGATATCAGAAACTCAGAGAAGACTCACAGCAGAGATGGAGGGAGTGGTCGGTATATTTACTTGTTAGTTGTAAAGTAGCTGCATCCTAAAATGTTAGCAAGATTAAATAAGTTTAAAAAATGTTTTTAGAATTTCTAAAAACTGCAATTTTGTGGCAATTAAAAACAAACAATATAAACACACCAAGTTTTTGTTGCTGCAGTTTCAGTGGTTCCAGGTTGAGGTGCTGCAAGCAATGGAGAAGAATATCAAACTAGATGAAGAGTACATTGAGGTGAGCTGGTTTTAGTAAGTTGTTGATTGGAGATCTGCATAGATTTAGTAGATATTATCATTTTTTAACTTGATTATGACAGATTTAACAGAACTGACATAATATGCTGCTAGAGCTGATGGAGCTGCAGTGCCATCTTATGGTAGCTTAAAGAATTGCAACTTAACTCCACAGTAACATTATAAAACAGACACACATTATATTCATAAGCAGATATGCTAATAAAACATTATTAGCGGAAGTCAGAAATTTAAATAACAGCTGATAAAAATATTTTCTTTTTTCTGTTAGTGTTGCTGCACAGCTAGTGTCTGCAGGAAGATAAATAAATTAAGCATCAGGGCCAACCCAGAGATTTAGCAGTCCCCCATCATTGTACTATGGCTTTTCCCTTGTTTTTGTCTGAGGCTACAGTGTAAAGTGTCCTAAAGTAGCCCAAGAAACTATAAACTGAACTTGGTTACTTACCAAACTCACCATCAAAGGCATGCACACAGTGTCTGAGAGCTGATAAGATGAGGAGATGGGTCGCACATTATTAAAAATGATATGATTTCTGATCCACAACAAATAAAATCAGTAGTCAAAAAGCCACTTTCTGATTTTTCACACTACTGCATTTAAAACAAATACCTTGTTGCAGTTGTTATAGATGTGCCAGCCTTCTAAAACAGCCAGAGCAAGAACACGCTGTTTTTTTGTGAGAACATCAACTTGAGGTTTGATATTGAGTGAGTGGGTTGACCTGCAACATGCTGCCCTGCTGGCATTAACGTAGCCAAGACCAAAGCAGAGCAACTCTGCACAAACATCACTCAGCGTGCCGCTTAAAAACACATTCAGGCAAAGTCACGATTCCTGGAAACTAATGTTTTGCAGGGCAGTCGCAGAGTGTACGAGCTGGAGGTGAGGAACCAGGCCGAAGCTCTGGAGAAACAACTCAGACGAGGAACCTACAGAGACTCTCTGGCAAGTACACGGATAAGTGATACTTTTGTGCCTTATTTGTGTAAAAATAGTTAAATGTGTTCCTGCTTTTAGGAGAACAGTGACTACATGATTTACCTGAGGCAGAGTCAGCAAGAGATCCTGAAGGAAGAGGAGAGGAGGTATCGTTTCCTGGCAGAGAAGCACTGCGGCCTCACTCAGTCTCTACTGTTTCTTGTAAACAAGGTAAATTCATGCCTTCTAGTCCCACACAACAAACGGCCAATCTAAGCGTATTATGCTTGTTTTTCCATAGCATTTAAAGTGGTTTTGTTTCAGACATTTTCCACCTTGCTTCAAAGAAATCCTCCACCAGGATATTAAAATGATTACTCAACCTAAAAGGGGTCAGAGTGGATTATGTTGTAGCATTTGATGGAATAAATGACAGATTTTAGCTTAATAAATGCTTCTCACTTCACACTTGGCTTCAAAATATGAAGAAACCACAAGGACCTCTCAGCCTGAATTTGATTTGCTTGTGTTTGTAACAAGACAGTTCAACAGGAAGTGGTATATTTTAGGCAATAAAGCACACCCTTCCTTATAATTATTTGCTAATAATCATATATAAATATGCTTTATTAAATCATAAAAAAATAGTCTTGCAATTACAAACTTATACCAGTAGGGGGAGGTGACAGCTTCCTATTAACTGCCTTTTCCATCTTCCTTTTAGCAAAATAGTCTAAGTTAACTGACATTTTCATTCAGTCATGAGCTATCGTGTTGCTTTTTGATGAAACTCAAGTCTAAATATGCATTTTTAATTTGTGTTAATCTTGTTTCTGCCTGATTAGGTGCTCATGTCTCTTATCTACTTTCAGACCGGTACTTCCCTGCAGCAAAAGGCAGAAGGGTGGAAGGAGAAAGTGAATGAGACCAGAGGTTCTCGGACTCCTAATCATTTGGATCAAGAGGTGCAGGTAGCAGCACCTTTTCTGGTTTAGTTCATTATTTTTACTCGTAGAAACTCTATGATTAAATATTATCCCACATATTACCCAGCCTGTAATTAACTGATTAGCTGCCACTGCATCGGTGTAAGTTCAGAGCTGACATGAAAGGAAAAACAAATAATCATCACACTTTTTAAAAATTCTGCAAATGCAATGAACAGAGCTGCAGAACATTAAGATTTCATAACATGAACTTTCAGATTTCCTATGATGATTTTGAGTGGATGATATTTAATCTGTAATCTGTGTGTTGTTAAGCTTCGAGGATCAGTGAGCTCTCTGCTGCAGAACGTAGCCAGAGATGAGGATATGTCCTGGGCCCGGCGGGAGCAGCTGGCGCTGGGCAGAGTGCCCTCCAGAGGTGAGAGTTCCATCTACTTATTTACAGCTGTAATGCTGACAATATATACTGTATGTGTGTGTCTGTTTATAAATATATATATATATATATATATATATATATATATATATATATATATATATATATATATATATATACAGCCGTTTGCCTGAACTTCCATAGCAATTTACATTGCCGTATGCTGACGAAAACCACTTTCATACAGTGATATGCATACATGTATATATAAAATCTCCCAATACTTTAAAAATTTGCTCCTCTCTTCATGCTTACTGCTCCTTTTCTGACTCTCTAGCACCATCCCCACTTCCCAACCGCTCCCGCTCCAGTTCAGTGGGGGAATCTCTGGGTTTGGGAGGAGGAAGACCCATGAAAGCCCTGGTGTCTCACCCCTCTTCATCCAACCCAAAGCTTTTACCGTTCAGTAGAGGAGAAACCGTCACGGTTCTGGTCCAGGAGCCTCGTAACGGCTGGCTGTATGGACGCACTGACACCAGCCTGCGGTGGGTTCATTTATGTGTAATATCTGTTCATACATACAGGTGGTAAAGCTGCAGTTTTATTAAAGGTTCATTCAGCACAATGTTGGTCAACGCTCTAGACTCAAGTAAGTTATTCGTTTTGCTGTAGAGGCAGGTGAAGTTTTAAACATTCAAACATGCAGGTATATCAGTTGTTTCATTGATTTAGGTTGAAGCTGTACAAAGAAAAGAAGTCAGGCCTAAGGGAAGTTGAGCAGTTGTCTAATCTGTTTAGTTTTATCTCTGTCAGTCAGGGCTGGTTCCCCGCTGCATACGTGGCTCCTGTTGAAGATTTCTCCAACACCATGGCAACCAGGTGGGAGCTCCTGTCTGTCTGACTAATAGAATTACAGAAGAGAGACATTTTCACAGAGATGAGCAACATTTAGATCATCGTTCTATAAGGAAAATTAAGCTGTAACATTCTGTCATTAGTCTTATTGTTTGACCTTTGCAGTAGTGGCTCCGTACGAAGCCACAGTATGAACAATCTGCTGGACACCGACCCATCAGAGGCCAAGGGTTATGGCGACGTCCCACCCCCGGTTACACCCAACCGTAGAGCGTCTGCAGACTTCCGACCATTCTCTCCGGTCCCTGAGAGGAAGGCAGAGGCTGCAGTGGAGACAAAGCCTCCGTTTCTTCCTCCACCACCTCCTTCACAAAATGTGAATCTCAGAAGGGGATCGGCAGATGTTCGACCAGTCTCTCCAGTTCCAGAAGGACAGACTGACAAAGTATCTGATGTCCAGGTATGTTGTCTTGAATTTGGAAGAAAATATCCACATGAAATTATTCTACTTAATTCTACATCACCTCTCCTTTCTTAGACATTATCACCGCCTGGACCACCCGATAACCCGTTGTTTCCCAGGTAAATCTGTTTAGTTGCTGCCAGAATTATATAACCCACATATTATATTACCTATATATTACACTCACCGGCCACTTTATTGGGTACACCTTGCTAGTACCAGGTTGGACCCCCTTTTGCCTTCAGAACTGCCTTAATCCTTCGTGGCATAGATTCAACAAGCTACTGGAAACATTCCTCAGAGATTTTGGTCCATATTGACATGATGGCATCATGCAGTTGCTGCAGATTTGTCGGCTGCACATCCATGATGCAAATCTCCCGTTCCACCACATCCCAAAGGTGCTCTATTGGATTGAGATCTGGTGACTGTGGAGGCCATTTGAGTCCAGTGAACTCATTGTCATGTTCAAGAAACCAGTCTGAGGTGATTCCAGCTTTATGATATGGAGCATTTTCCTGCTGGAAGCAGCCATCAGAAGATGGGTCCACTGTGGTCATAAAGGGATGGACATGGTCAGCAACAATACTCAGGTAGGCTGTGGCGTTGCAACGATGATCAATTAGTACTAAGAGGCCCAAAGTGTGCCAAGAAAATGTCCCCCACACCAGTACACCACCACCAGCAGCCTGAACCGTTGATACAAGGCAGGATGGATCCATGCTTTCATGTTGTTGACGTCAAATTCTGACCCTACCATCTGAATGTCGCAGCAGAAATCGAGACTCATCAGACCAGGCAACATTTTTCCAATCTTGTGTTGTTCAATTTTGGTGAGCCTGTATGAATTGTAGCCTCAGTTTCCTGTTCTTAGTTGACAGGAGTGGCACCCGGTGTGGTCTTCTGCTGCTGGAGCCCATCTGCCTCAAGGTTCCACGTGTTGTGCGTTCAGAGATGCTCTTCTGCATACCTTGGTTGTAACGAGTGGTTATTTGAGTTACTGTTGCCTTTCTATCAGCTCCAACCAGTCTGGTCATTCTCCTCTGACCTCTGGCATCAACAAGGCATTTTCACCCACAGAACTGCCGCTCACTGGATGTTTCCCCTTTTTTGGACCATTCTCTGTAAACCCTAAAGATGGTTGTGCGTGACAATCCCAGAAGATCAGCAGTTTCTGACATACTCAGACCAGCCCGTCTGGCACCAACAACCATGCCACGTTCAAAGTCACTTAAATCACCTTTCTTCCCCGTTCTGAAGCTCAGTTTGAACTGCAGCGGATCGTCTCGACCATGTCAACATGCCTAAAAGCATTGAGTTGCCACCACGTGATTGGCTGATTAGTCATTTGTGTTAACTAGCAGTTGGACAGGTGTACCCAATAAAGTGGCCAGTGAGTGTATATTACCTATATATTATATTACCTGCCATGTTTACACTAAAGATGAGCTCATCTTTTTGAAACACTAAACTAAGTTGTAGAAAAAGCGACCATGAGGCATGTTGACCACCTGAAGTGAAACGTTACCTCCCTCAGAGTGTGTTGTCAGGTTTCTAACCTAGATCAGGTGTGTGTGAGTGTGTGTGTTGAGCGTGTGCTGTATTGTGTGACATTTTCCGTCATACTCTCGTTTCAGAGGCACAAACCCGTTCGCCACCGTAAAGCTTCGCCCCA
The DNA here is from genome assembly GCA_006937985.1 of Aphyosemion australe. Classification (NCBI taxonomy): domain Eukaryota; kingdom Metazoa; phylum Chordata; class Actinopteri; order Cyprinodontiformes; family Nothobranchiidae; genus Aphyosemion; species Aphyosemion australe. The sequence continues at coordinate 289,761 of SSNS01000307.1, read as the reverse complement.
CGACGACTAACGACAGGTCTGCTCCTCGGATCCATTGATCTGTCGACCAGCGTGGAGGCAGATATCTTATTTTTGACTTTTTTTTTTTACCTGCGAGGGCCTTTAGCCTGATGAGCAGATTTTGTAATGAAGCTAGCTAGGTTACTTTTTGTACCAAATCCAAAAGTGAAGCTTTATTTCCTCTAAAAAGTGAAAACTTGAAAGTGGAATTCTGATTTTTGAAACCCTTTGTACATAATTTGAGATGTTTTCTGGTGTTTGTATTTTATGTCAATAATATCAAAATAAGCTTTAGGCAAGCTCATTTCTCTCATTAAAATAAAAGCAGGAAAAATTAGGCAAACTTAATTTTAATATTGTCCAAAAATAAAACATGTTTATTTTGAATAATGAACATTTTTGCTTTTTTTTTTTCCAATTTCTTACTTTCCTCAACTGTGTGAAGCTCCAGAAACATTAAATTCAAATTCTGTTCAATTGTGATCAAATATGACTTTGTACTTTATTTGTTTTAATTAGCACAGGTTGCTAATTAAAAACACAATTCAGTTTTTGAGTTTCCTGTTTTGTGATCTCAGTGAAAAACAACCAAAGACACAATAGTTCAAAAGTTTTCTTTATTATCGTTTCTTACTCATGTCTTCTCTCTTACAGCTCTCCTTAGAAATGATTTTTTTACTACATCACGTGGTCAGAGGCAAGGAGTGAGGAGGAGGAGGAGGAGGAGGAGGAAGGTACAGAGGTGAGAAGATGATGAAAGTTAGCGAGAGGAGGAAAAGAGAGGAAAGAAAGTGAACTGATGTCAACATCCAAAGATAAATGCGGTAAAGACATAATGCACAACTGTAAAAACCATAAAACAGATGAGAGAAACGGAACAACTACACCGTTCACGGCACTAGTACCACCTCTTATTAGACCACAAACTATCCTCATTAGTCATAATCCTGAAATCCGTACACCATGTGGGTAAATATAAATAAAAAAATGGAAAAGTGAAACTGATGTCATTTATGCCTCTATGATTCTCCTCACGGTGGCCCCCCTGTTGGCCCGTTTTGGTTAGTGTTTCTTGCGGATCAGGCCCGGTCTGGCTCTGTTCGTCGGATCCAGAGGGAAAACGGAAGAGCTTGGAGGTGGCAGTTACAAAATGTGAACGTGGGGATGAAGAGGAGGAGGAAGAACAAGGGGTTCACCCCCGCTCTTACTCGTGCACCAAGGCCTCAAATTCTGCAAATGCAAAGAAAGGTTTAAATGAAATTGAGCACAAATTCTAAACTGCTGGTACGAGGCATTTGTCTCGTTGAACAGTGGATTATGTGACGTGCTCTGTGACGTCTCTCCTGTCTCACCATCAATGCCAATCTTGCCATCACCGTCCTTGTCTGCAGCTTGGAGGAATGCTTTTGTCTCGGCATCGGTCAGATCCCTGCCATCTTTAGAAAATCCCTTCAGTACAAACCTGAGAAAAATCAGGATTTTAACAAATCTATGGTAACTTATAGAATCATGCATAATTCTGTTATTTTACTGTAAATGCTTTTGCTTTTGTGTGATCTTACTTGAGCTCCTCCTCCTCTATAAACCCACTTCCATCCACATCCAGAACCTGGAAGACCTTCTTGACATTTTCAGCGGACATGGCCTTCATTCCCACCATTTCAAAGAACTTCTTGGGTTCAAATGTTGCAGCTACGAGAGTAAGAAGGGACATTAGAGGACACTTTTCTACAATAATACTACACGTACAGAACAATATCCAATATCAAAGAAAAGGGTTTCACACTGTGTTCTGAGTCCTGCTGAGAATGACAAACTGAGCTGCAGAGAACAAAGAAAGAAACAGACCTGCAAAGGCATCAAGAGCTTTCTTGATCTCCTCAGCCTTCAACAGGTCTGTCATTACCATTCTGCCAGCTGCAGAGGGGACAGAAATGCAAAGGTGCAATGTCAGATAAGAGAAAGAAACAAACTAAAATCAAATGTGAACACAAACAGGCAAAGGGGACAATAAAACAGGATCTTCAAATATTCAAATATTGTTTCTATGTACATCGTAATTGCATCAATATGTTTCACTGTGCCCTGTGTAAAAGGGAAATAGAATAAATAAACCCAGTTAAGTTTGTCAAAATACAAATTAGTACTTGTTTATTGCAGTAGCTATTAGTGGCCACTAGGGGTCACAACAGAGCTGAAGAACCTCCTTTTATTTATTTATAAATTAATCACATTTTTGATTAAGGTTTTTTTTTTATTAAAATAAAACCAGAGTAGCCATGTGAGATCAAGCACATCTGTGTCTGTATATGTGGCGTGCACACACACACACGCACACACACACACCTAGTCTTAAAGATGATATCAGACACCTGCAGAATCCTAACGACCCCATGTGGGATCATTTAAATCGTCTCTCTGCACGTTGCACCATCTTGAGTCCAACTGAAGAATTTCCCCTCCCCGACCAAAGGACAGAGAGACAGAATAAGAACAGAATCTTTTCTTCTCAACTTTCTTGACACCTATCATGTCTCTGACTTCTGGCACCAAAAGCCAATTAGAGCTTTTTGAGCTCTCTAGAGGTGAGCTTTTTTCAGCTATTAGTTAGTTTCTTGGAAATAGAAAGTTGTGAGATTAAGACGTCTCAGTTCACCAGATTCGGACAACGTTATTTTTTGTGGGTTTCACCCTGAGTGAACTTTTGACCGACACTCCCAGCTGGATCTTTGCATCTTCTCTGTATGTTTAAATGGGAGTTGGACATGCATTTCAGTTACATATGTGAAAGCGTAGAAAAAGTAAAAAAAATACTAAAATGATTAAAAAAATCACCAGTTTAAAACTTTTCTAGAAGAAATAAAACTCTTGAATGACCATAATGTTGAATTTAGGAGGGGCGACCGGTACTAAAAGGGGTTCAGGCAAAGAGGAGACAGTTATTGTGAGAAAGTAAAAAAATAAAAATAAATTATTAAATGTTCATAGTGGTCACAGTTTGTCACTGAAGTCACAAACTCAAGTTAAAACTCAACCATGTTAAGAATAAAAGAAACACGATGAAAGGACGCAAAAGTTCTGCTTTGAACACAATAAAATCTGAGATGGATAAGAGCAGAAAATACAAACTACAAAAAGTTAAATTAGAACGTCTGTTCCACCAGCTTTAAGCTGACGTGTTTGTGTGTTTGACAAAAATATGACCTCACAGTAGAGTCCAGAACTAAAATGGTCTCATCAGCTATCTGGAGTTTAGAGATGCTGCTGCAGCTGAAACCGTACGTTAAACCAGGAATAGAAAACAACATACTGTCTTATTTGTTATTTAGAGTTATTGTTAATTTAAATAATTTGCAAAAACGTTTTATTTACATAATCCAAGTTACACAACTTTCTTTACAAAATCTTCTCCTTTCATGGTTTTAGAAAACTCATGTAGTGGGAAGGCCGGAGTGTAAATCATCCCTGAACTTTTACTTCTACCTTCACTGAAGACGGATGACTCTGCAGTTTGTCCCACAGCGAAGAAGATGAGCTCTGCAATGGGTTAGTGACTTTATGTTTTAGCACCATATTTATCAAATGACAGACTTTCACTGGGGATTGAAAGCCAATTCTGGCCTGTAAGGGTTCTATAAATAACCTGTAGACGTGGAACGTGTGTTTTTCTTTTCAGTAAAGTGGTCTGAGCTTTATAACATCATTTCTATTTTGGATAATGGAAGAGATTAATAATTTAAATGGGATCTAATCAATGAAAAGGTGCAGGAAGTTGAACCATCCCAAAGGATACTTGTGTATTGTGTAATTCTGGTTCAAATCACAACAAGTGAATTATGCATGAAGGACTTTATATTAAGAATAGAAGATCCACACACACACAAACTACACTCTAAAGCCTAATTTATGCTTATTCATCAGCTCCACGAGCGAGACGCACATGCATTGATGGAGACGTTTTGCCTTTGGACTTCAAGTCACCTGGGGAGTGTTGCAAAGCAATTTCCCTCCAGGACAACAGAGGGCGTAGCGCTTTTCTGTGGTACCCTATCATGTATCTGGTCCAAGGCTTTGCAATTCCCCAGGTGACGGAGAAGTCCAAAGTCAAAATGTCTCCGTCAATAGGAGTACGTCTCTTCTTTGCCGAACTGACGGAGAAACATGAATTAAGCTTAAAAAAAGGAAATGTTGAATTTACTTAACCAGTTTATGTCAGCTGGTTTCACTAAACCTAGTTCCTTCAATGTAAAGAGTAATATACATTTACCTGACATATAACAATATACAGTTAAGCAACTAGGTTTAGTGGAACCGGTTGACATCACTTGGTTAAAGCTGTTATGGCAAATCTACAGAACAAGCTAGGTTTTTAACGCAAACATGGAACACTCACCCCTCCCCTCGGTTTTCTTCCCTGAGACGCTTCTGCCGGAATCATAAACCTGCGATGCCGGAGGAAACGAGATAGCGCTAAACACTGTTTCTAGGTCCAACCGTCTTTTATTGTCCGTGACTTCAAATGGTGGTTTTCTTTTTGGGACTCTGGTAGTTTGTCCTAAAGCTGAAGTGGTAGCAGCCGGCTGTTTCTCCTTCTCTGATATTAATGAGCGGAGAACCTCTCACACCAGTGGTGTTCTGTTGCTAAATACGCAAGTGCGTAATGAGTGGAAGTGCGGCGGTTTGGCGAGACCAACAATCGGATGGTCCAATGGTTGCTTCTTTTTTTTCCCTAGAATATATCTATAGCTATACGATGTTAGAAGGTTGTTAAGAAGCATGAAAAAATTTGTTTTAAGCTCATTTGTTTTCCAAATTTGCCATTGCAGCTTTAAGTAAATTCAACAATTCATTTCTTACAGCGTTTAGTTAACACAAGACCTGGGGTAATAAAGGCACGGCTACTGTTCAGTGACACCTGTTATTGTTGACACTTGAGATGCTATAAGATCCATTTGCCTCCTACAATTACCCTTTATATGAATCTGACTGGTGCAGAGTACACTGTAAGAAATGAAATGTTGAATTTACTTAACCAAGTTATGTCAACTGGTTCCACTCAACCTAGCTGCTTAAATGCAAAGAGTGACATACATGTATTTTTAACATAACAGTGTATAACAATGTATATTACTCTTAATTTGTGATCATTGTTTTATTATTTCTAACTGCATATTCATCTAGACATTCAAAGAAGAGTGCCAGTGCTGTAAAACATCCCATCCCAATGTTGTCTGATCGTTATTGTTCATTTCTCCTATAATCACACTAATCTCTGATTTCTATTCCTTTGCCTGTTTTCAAACAGCCACTCTCTGCTACACCAGCTGATATTTGTCCGTCTTACCTGAGAGGATGAGCAGATAACTGCAGAGGAAAGGAGATAAAGAAGGCGAGAGGAAAGGTGATGGAGGGAGAGTGGAGAAGACAGAAGGTCTGGAGACTCAAGTAAGATGAGCAAGTTAAGGCGGGGGAGAGGACACAATAAGTCTTTTATAGCTGTAACCAAACCCATCACTTGTCTCACGAACCCCCCCATGCACCAACCTCATCCCCGTCTCTATTTTGAGAAGAAGGTTTTGTCAAGACATGACGCAAACACAGTTGGCCCAATAATAATAACAATAATAAAACCACTTTATCTGACTTCCTCTGGAGCTTTACCCCAATGGGGGGGTTCGTTCTTTCCTCTGTGAAATATACCTGTCCCTTTTCACCTGTCCGCCATAGAGAGGGACCTAAACTCAACAAACAAACAAAAGAAACCCCTCCATTACATAACACGCTGGTCAATTTAGGCAATACAGGAGTGTTTCTCAAACGGTTTTGCAATCAGCATTTTGAAAATGATTCAGAAAAATATACGAGACACATCACACTGATTCTGTCTTAACTTTAATCCTTTCAGATGAGCCATAAAAGCCTTTTTTGTTGGTCAAAAAGCTGCAAGAGCTCAGTTCAGTTAGGACTTCCTTTCAAATTTTTACTTCATTAACTTCTTTAACCTGCTGTTAAAAGGTGATGTTCTGTGTAAATCAGTCAAAATATATGTTGAACCACTGGTTGGATCTTAATGAAACTACATAGAAGTACTCAGTGGATGCACATCTACTTTAGAGTTAACCAAAAATGACGAAAGTCAATTTTTGAGATCTCGAGCTACAATTTTATGTTGTATTAGCAGAGTCACAACATAAACACTGAGTGTTAACACATTGTGCCAGATCTTGTGATTTTGTATTTTGTATGCACATCATTTTATTAAACCCCTTATGATGTACAACATATATGGAAACGGTGTTCCTTCACCCGGACGTGGGTCACCGAGGCCCTCCTCTGGACCCAGGCTTGTACCGGTCTGTCGTGGTGAAGAGAGAGATGAGCTGGAAGGCGAATCTACGTTCCTACCCTCACCTATGGTCACGAGTTTTGGGTAGTAACCGAAAGAATGAGATTGCGGATACAAGCAGCTGAAATGCGTTTTCTCCACAGGGTGTCTGGGTTGTCCCTTAGAGATAGGGTGAGAAGCTCGGTCATCTGGTAGAGGCTCGTAGTAGATCCGCTGCTCCTCCACATCGAGAGGAGCCAGTTGAGGTGGCTCGGGCATCTGGTTAGGATGCCTCCTGGACGCCTCCCTGGGGAGGTTTTCCAGGCACGTCCAACTGGGAGGAGACTCAAGGGAAGACCCAGGACATGCTGGAGGGACTATGTCTCGCAGCTGTCCAGGGAACTTCTTGGGATTTCCCCAGAGAAGCTGGCCCAAGTGGCTGGGCTGCTGCCGGATAAGCTTAAGAGAATGAATGGATGGGTTCATTAAATTTTTTTTCACTTGCTTTTTGACTTTTGTGGTAGGTGATGATACAATTAAATTATTACCAGTAACTTTTCAGCAGCATACAATTTATTTTAACATTTTCAGAAGGGTTAACATAAAGACACCTTTCTTTTGTCACTAAACGTGTTATAGATAGAAATTCAGTTTATTTGGGTGAGCTATAGCAGGGGTTCCCCAAATGTTTTTCTTTGAGGACCCCCAACCCCAACTCCTACACGCATAAACACATTCAATGTGATCATTTACAAACTTTATACAGACATACAGAGTTATAACTTTTATATGGAGTTCTGATTATACTGTAGGGTGTATTATTGGGAATATATGAATGTAAATTTTACAAATAAAATCTTGCTAACCTCACAATCTCAGCAAAGATAAAATTGTGGGGACCCCCAATTTGGAAACCCCTGAGCTATAGCGTTGAGAACTTGGTTTTAGTAACAGAACAAAACCACTCGCTTCTTACAAATATCTCACAATATATGAGGCAATCCATTTCTGGTTAAATAAAATAATAATAACAAAAAAGATTTGTTCTGTTTAGTTTTCCAGATATTAAAAAGTGAATCACCTCTCCTTGTCCCATCTTGTCCCACACTGACCTTTTGTTCTGTCAGTGTCTTGAGACGCCCCATACTCGATCGAATTACTCCTCCTCAGCACATTTCAGCATTGTAGCAACATGTGAATGGGAGGGGTGAGCTGGTGAGGACAACCCGCTGGAAGGATTTGTTGTGGGGGCAGAGATTCAAGCAATGTCCAAAGATATCTACAGATGGGTCAGTTTTTACTGGGTGGAGCGGTAAATCAGCCAAATTGAGACAAGTTTAGAGACTCTTAAGATAATAGAGTAACGAGTCTGACCCTGGAAATAGATCGAATGAGGTAGAGTTCGTTAGAGATATGGATATAAATATGAAAGAGTAATCCTAAACCCAAAAGTGATAATAAACTAGAGTGGAGCAATAATAACACACAGTGAAGTGGATTCATACATGGACAGAAGACGTACAGTGGGCTCCACAGATCGGATGGAAATAGAGAGAAAGTGAGAGGGACAGTGACAGACAGAGGAGAGCGAGAGGAATTAAATGTGTTTTTAATGACCAATGTGCTATTCAGCAACAGGTGGTGCATTAGGTCATGGCAGCAGGAGCCACAGGCCATAGCTGTGGGTATGCAGCAGTGAATACGCACAAGTGTATGTGTGGTAGTGTTATCAGAGGGTATCCCTTGTCTACTGACCCAAAGATTAACAAATATTGACCCTAAAAATAAACACAGGGGAACCCGGGGTCTTAGAGGGATTTGGGTAGCTGTGGATCATCAAACATAAGCTTGTAGAGCAAAAAGTGATTTACATGAATCTCTCAAGATTATTTATGCTTTTGATTTAAAGGTGTGGAACACTGAAAAACAATTTTAATGATTATTTCTGATTATAATCAGTCACTATGAGTTTTTCATGCAGGCTGAACATGAAAATAGTCTCCTACACCTATCTCCTGCATTAGCTTCTGATAGAAAATAGACAGTGAAATGCTAGGATTTGAAAAACCTGACAGATCTACGTCACACTGTCACTTAACATTCATGGACTCACCCATCTTGACTCACGACGGGGAAGGCTGTTGTTGGTTTAGCGTCCAGGAAACACCAGACATCGTCCCGACTATTAGAAGCTAACCGTTAGCATTAGCAACTCCACCACGCAGCAGAACTCCTCCAGGCTTGTGTTATTTGTGGAGATAAAACATCAACGTTGCAAAGGAAAACGGAGTCAGTGGTAGAGTCCTGTTACTGTTAGCCAATCAGAGGTGAGATGTCTGAATATCAGGAAATAAAACTCCTAATCCTGCCGTCTCCTGCTCACCTCGACTGTGGCTCAATTCTAGCTCTTGGAACAGGCACAAGAGCTTTTTTCCCCACAGATATAGACTCACAAGGCATTCATTTATACTAGACCTCTGCAATTGTGTTGGATAAAATGAGAGAACTTGGCCTTTAAGAGCAGCTGTAACCGTTTCATCACCTCAGACTCCAACACATTCCATAAAGCTCGATTTGAATTTCACTCTTCTTTAAACAGTCAGGTTTTTAAGCAGCAGCAGCCCTCACAACCTCCCGAGTGG
>SSNS01000307.1:260974-280780 GCA_006937985.1 Aphyosemion australe | reverse complement strand
GGAGTTCAGACTAAAATACACAAAAGAGTGGGAGAAGGGAGCCCCACAGCCGTACAAACATGCACGACTTAACATTAGTAATAGTGATAAATTTAGTGCTATTAGGACCACTCGTGTGTGTGGGAGTGTGTGGGAGATTGTGAGTTCTAAAAAGGAATAAATCAAATTGTTAAGAGTTGGGTCGGTTACACATGAAGAGACAACAAATTATCCCACATCATCTAGAATCCCAGTCATGCTGAGTGTTTATTATGGTTTAAATTAAACTTTAGTGAGACTCAAGCAACAACTTTTGAGCAGGTGAGGACAGGAGATACTCAGAACATCAGCACTGGCACCCCTCAGGGGTGTGTCCTCTCTCCAGTTCTCTTCTCCCTTTACACCACCGACTGCATCTCCATGAATCTAGCAGTCAAACTTTTGAAGATTGCACATGACATCACGGTCATCTGACTCGTCCAAGATGATGACGACGAGTCTGCGTATCAAAGGACGGTTGAATGAGTGGCTCTTTGGTGCAGACAGATCAACCTGGACTGTGGGGAGGACGGTGGAGTTCAGCAGACTTCCTTCAACATTGCGACCCTTCAGGATCTGACCTCTTGGGTGCTGCGTGTGTTCATGTGGAGACCTTCAACCCTTGAAGTGGACAAACAACATCTCTTCCATCCTCAAAAATTATCTGCAGAAGATGGACTTCCTGCAACATTTGAGGAGGTTCAGTCTACTAAAGAAGCTCCTGATCCAGTTCTACACAAACCGGTGCTTCTTTGTTTGGTGAGGCCATTAGAGAGGACAGAAATGGACTGCAACAACTTCCTGGATACGTCTTTTCCAGCTCCTTCCTTTGGGCAGAAGATACAGAGTCTGCAGAGCAGAACTAGACACCACAGGAAGAGTTTCTCACACCTCATCCTTCTAAATAGCTGACCTGGACCTGTTATTAGATCTGGCTCCTTTTTTGACACAGCACTGGACTGAATTATAATCTTGATACCTGAACTTTGTAAGAATCACCTGAGAAGTTAGCCTAGTTTCCTGCCTATTTATACTTGCACAATGCCAGCCCAAAACAATTGTTCTTCTTGAGAGTTACCAACAGCTGGAGTCAAATTCCTTTTGTGTGTTACACACTTGGTCAATTCAGTTTGGCCTGATTCACTCCAGCAGTTCACAGTTACAACGCAGAGGCCACGGCTCCTTCACTAGAGGTGGACATTTCCCCAAAACTAACTGATCAAAAGGAAGGGTTGGTTTTGTGTTTATGATGAGGGTGTCAGTAAGGTGCAGGATTCATAGTTCTTCTAAAAAGAAACATTCACAATTAAATCTTTATCGAAACTGACTCTACTCTTCGTATATGTTTGAAATTCTGGTTGCAATTTTAAAATTTACCGTAGTTACTTATTTCACTTTGCTTCTCAGTTTGCTGCTAAAGGAGCAGCGGCTCTACTCCAAGCTCCTCCCAAATATCGGAGCTTCTCAGCTTATAGCAGCCTGGGTGGGGTATGGGTGGGCGTGGCCAGCTCCAGCTTGGTTTTCTTAAAGGAGCCATCACCTGAAATTTCCACTTTTCCACTTGAAAAACTGTCTATAATGGCTTCCTAATGATTTTTCACTGTCCAAGAAGCCGATATTTAACATTGAAGCGTTTGTTTAATCTTGCCTTCTTCAACCAGCTCACATGCACCCCACGAGCACATGCATTCCAAAATGAGATTAGCCTATATGTCAGCACAAAGGCCAAATATAAACAAATATGAACCTGCAGCGAACAAACCAGCACAACAAAGCTCATTTCATAACGTGAAACGCATCAATTATGTCTTACCGTTGACGACTCATGTTATAATCCGTGTTATGGGAGACAAAACTCCGATTGGTTTGTGTATTCCATCTTCACAACAGCATAAGAGCCGATGCCTGGCTGTTAGCTTGCTTTGTCCCAACTCAACAACAAAGGAGGACGCCATTACGCACGAGGCGAGGCTCGGGCTCGTAAATACACGGTTAGATCCCGTAGGTCACTGCCAGGTCGGGTTCAGTTATACCTTTTGCTATTTTGGAGCAAGATGCTGAAGCTGCGTCCTGCTTCCTTCCACCAATCAACGCGCCCCTCAGTCCCGCGCGCGTCCGAGACAGCCGAAATATTGCGTGTGAAAATATGCAAATTACAAAAAAGGATGAAAAAACCCCATTTTAAATTTATTTTTCCAATACAATTTATTTTAATGGTCTAAAAGACTATAATAGGAAGTAGATATCCACGGTATTATAGGTGATGACACCTTTAAAGTGACAGAGCGCTGAAACGGCTCATTCTGGAAGGTACTGAAACTTTAAAAAATAAAACTGCTGAAATCTCTTCATGTGAGAGGGATTTATTGCAAACCTCTAAAACATGTTTTGTATCGACCATAGAATTATATAACATAAAAAAAAGTCACAATATGCCCCCTTTAATAATTGTTCTGCCTACAGAACATAAAGGATAAATGTTTAGATAACCATTCCTCCTCTTACGTGGTTCCCATGGCAACCAGCTGTCAACATGGTAAACATAAGCTGTGTGCTTGTTGATACTTTCAGTCAGTCTCACGTCTTCTATTCCTGTCTGCACATGTTTGTGTGTGTCTGTGCATTTGTGTGTGTGTGTGTGTGTGTGTGTGTGTGTGTGTGTGCTAGTGTCAATTTAATGACTTATTATATTTCACAGTGCTCCTCTCTCTTATTTAGACTTGCATTTCAAAGATTTTGCAGGTGGTGAACAAAACAATTACAATAAAACACACGTATGTACAAAAAAAACAACACCATCACCTTGTTTTTGTATGCACACACACCCATAACCCACACATTCTTTCACACACACACACCCTTGCACAACCGACTTCAGCAGCTGGCTTGTCCTTGAAAATAAATACACCCTTAAAAAATGTTTCTGCAATTCATGGCTGGCGATGGTCTGTTATACGAGCAGCGTTTCAAAGGATCCATCTCAGGCCATTTGAAAATAGATATGGAGTCAATATGTGGTGCAGTCACACACACACACACACACACACACACACACACACACACACACACACACACACACACACACACACACACACACACACACACACACATTTGTCTATGCACTGCTGCACTTGAATGCACTTTTTGTTTCCGTCTTTTCCCCGACGTTCACTAACGCTCAAGCAAATAGTTACACTTGTGTGAGTGTGTGTGTTTGCTCTCTGACTTCCTTTCTCCTGTTTTTTTCCTTGTGTAGTTGACTAATGTTCTCACAAAGCTCTCGTGCATGAACACACCCACTTTAATCTCTGCAAAATAATAAATCAGACAAGCAGGCATTCAGTGTAGGCAGGTAAAAAATCTTTTGTGAGTTATGAGGCGTCACCTGCTGTGATCTCTTTTGCTTTCACTCTGGAGAAGCTGTTTGGTGATGGGTCACATTTACTGATTGTGCAACAGGCAAGTTAGACGGTTATGCTTCTATTGTGTTAAAAGTGCGGTTAGACCATGGTTTGTGATCTGCACAAACTAGAGAAACTATTTCAGATCAGGTAATAAATCCTGGTTGCAAATTCAAACACAGCACAAGTACAACTTTACTGACATCTAGTGTTAGAAGCATCCAAATTTAATGTGTGACCAGATTTTATTCCACAGTTACATTCATTTAGATTATCACTCTAGGCTCTAAAAATTGTATTTTGCTTCAGATGAAAGAACTAAAAGACTCCAAAGAAATTAGTAACACCGAATAAGCAGAAACAAGAATATTATTCAGCTGAAAGGATGAACTTTATGATTCAATCTCAGCTTTAGAAATTGAATATAAGGGAGCAATAAGAATTTTACAGTGAAATATTCACAAAACAGTCTAATATCTCAATCATGTTGGAAGGAAGGTTACATTGAAACTTGGTGATTGTCAGTTTTTCTCCTTTCAAAAAGGCCAGAGGGACGTAGTCTTTGTTTACAGTCTGTGAGCCTGCAGGCTTGCTGAGTCTGTGCCAGCTAACGCTGCAGGAGCGACCCAGAAGTTATTTCTTGTACCCCTGAGAAGCCACGGCTTATTTTTGTTTTATTCTAATATTGAGTGAAGCAGGCTAGCTAACATTGTGCTAACAATGCTAACGGTGATTTAGAAACAAATTGTGACTCTGAGCTGGCCCAAGTGGCTGGGGAGAGGGAAGTCTGGGCCTCTCTGCTTAGGCTGCTGCCCCCGCGACCCGACCCCGGATAAGTGGATGGATAGTCGGCTCTAACATGTCTCAAGCTACTTTTTCATTCAACATGGCAATGAAATGTATTTATCTACTTATCAGCTTGCTGTGTATGACTCGTCATCTATAATCTTCTGGAGCTGAGCCTTAGCTAGCAACAGCCATGAAACTCACAGTGAGAAAGTGACTAGTGTGTTTAGGAAATGGGCTGCAGTACCCAAATCTGACAGGATGTCATTCTTACTTCATTCTTACATAATGCTAGTCTAGAATCTAAACTATCAGTAGCCAAAGTAAAACCGTTTTGCTTTGCATGTCGGTCTAGCCACGCTCCATTGGAACCTCCACAGCCCTGGACAGTCTGGTGCTGGTCCAATCACAGCGCTTTATCGGTTTGGTGGGCGGGATGTTAGTGCAACTGAGTGAAACTAAGATTGGGATGGCTCTTTTGAAATGGCTTTGGCATCAACCTTGGACTATTTAGATGTGGGGCTTTTCTTTGAGTCAAGAGTAGATAGAGGTACGTAAGTTTATTTGGTGGAAGGATGTATTTGTGTCTTGTTCGTCTGTGCACATCAGACTGCCCCGTTGACTGACATCCGTAGTGGGTGAGTACGTCATGTTGTTTGTTGTTCAATAGCATGCATGGACAGTTTGAAAGACAACCGTAGATCCCGCCCCACACTGAGATCCGTCAATGGGTTGTGGCCAGACTATATAGTCACATATATAGACGGGTTGCTAGGCTAACATATTGCACCTTTAAACGCTGATGTCACATTTTAGAGTAAATAATAATGTACTTAAATAACACAGAGTTTTTATATAGTAAGCTCCTTATTTTCAAAACCATCTGTGCATAAAATCCAACAATCGAATCATAAAAAACGAGTCACTGCACTCAAACTCAGAAAAGAGAAAACCAGAGTGATTAAAAATGAAGTAAAAATAATAAAATAAAACATTCTAGATTCAACTCTGAAAACACTAGACTGGTGGAACATTTGGACTTTAGTTGATGTTGATCCAGTTGTTTAGAGCACAATAAAAGGAGAAATAAAGCTTCCGTAGGCCACGCCCTCTGAAGCAACAGGCGGAACATCTGCTCGGCCAAATGAGTTGAACGCAACGCGCGTCTTTATTATTACAGGAGCTCAGCTCACTTCCTACTTGTTTCCGCATTGTTGCGCCTCTAAAAGCGTTACAAAACACCGAGTACATTCTGACATCGGTGATTTGCTCCGAGAACAAGCAAAAAACACATATTTGCTCGTGGCAAATACTTCAAATTTCTTGGTGCGTCAGGAGCCGACGCTGTGCGTAAAAATGTCGCTGCTGCAGCAGATACGAGACGAAAGGTGAGTGTCTGACCAGAAATCAGCGTCAAATCCGCACGTTTATTACACATGAACTTTAGGTGGAAGTCACGCTGAGAAACGATCTAGAATTTAAACTTTTAGGTAATATTTGCAAATATTTGGTCGCTTCTGCAATATGGGTTTTTATTTTTTAACATATATAATTAATAGGAAATTTCTCATGTGCCCAAAATCTGCAGGAGTCTCACTTTTTATTTTTCATTCTTAGTGACTTTGACCAACTTCCACATAACATCCCTATCAGTGCCACCATTGCTGATATTGAAGAGAAGAAAGGCTTCATAGACTACTATGTAAGTGAGCTTTTGGAGCTCTCAAAGCAATAGTACACACTTTTTATGTCTCTTTTGTAGCTTTTCTTGTAAAATCTCTGCAGCATTTTAGAGTTTGAGTTTATTTGTGGCTTTTATTTTTCTCCCAGAGGTTTGTGGTTGAGGTGAAGACTAAAGGAGGGGGAAAGTATCTGATCTACAGGAGGTACAGAGAGTTTTTCACCCTTCACCAAATCCTGGAGAGCAAATACTCCCCCGAAGACCCCGATAAAAGCAGCCCCAACACCTGCATCCTGCCTCCTCTTCCAGGTTAGTGTCTGTGGCTCCGAAAATTCCTGTAATGAGGGTTTTAATCTTGTGAAGACAGATTATGAGAAATCTCTGACTCAAATCTCACAAGGAAAGGAAGAAATAAAAGAGGAAGTAACGTTCTTAGCAATAAATGTCCATAAAAGGTTGTCTAAATAAAGGTTTTAAATTTTGAGCCATAAAATTAAATGTTGTATTTGACATTCTTTCAAGCAATAATTAAAAATAAGATAAAAAAAATAAAAATGAAGCAAAAAATAAGATCATTCATCAACAGGAACTAAATCGCGAACACTGAAAATAAAAAAGGTAAACAAAAAGCTTCTTCAGCTATCTTCATGTACATATGTAATGATGTGGTAATGAGGCCACCTGCTCTCTATGCTAATTATCCATGTGGAGCTAGAAGCCAGAGATGGTTTTATTCAAATCTACAGTCAGAATGTGAAACTATGAGAAAATATTGTTGCTCACTGTCAGGTGACGTTTGAATGACACGTTACAGAGTGAATAGAGGGAGATTCCAGCATGATGGCTGACTGTGATAACGCCTGTTAGCTGCATCCATATGCTGCAGCATCCTGTCCAACAACCAAATTCACTTGTAATATTTATTAGAAACGTTTATTTTTCTTTAGATTAAAAGAAATGCAGGGTTGCAATCATTTCTTTCTCAGCCTCTGCGGTAATTTCATTCGTTTCACCTTCAAATGCTGCTGCATGCATATGGAGAGGAACAGATTGGATCTGTGGTGACAGCTGGCTGGACTTCCTCTCGGTGGCAGGAAGAGCTGAACATGGTTGTAAAAACATCTGCATCTACTGCACCAGTGCTCCACTGGAGTCCAGTGTTGGTACATGTTAGAAGCCTGTTGCTGCATTTTCTTTAATATATTAGATTTTACTTTAATACTTAAATACCATTAAATCTTCAAGAAAGATATTTTAGAAATGCATCACAGCCGGGAATGGGTAGAATGCTTTCTCCGGGGTCAGGGATGAGGTCCTTCCCCCAGTGGAGGGGTTTATCTCAGGGTCCTGGTCACAAATGATGGAAAGATGGAGCGAGAGATCGATTGGTGCTGTATCAGTCTGTCGTGAAGAGAGAGCTGGGCCAATCCTCAAAGTTCCTACCCTCAACTATGGTCACAAGCTTTGGGTTAGCGACCAAAAGAATGAGATCGCAGATACAAGCGGCTGAAATGAGTTTTTTCCACAGGGTGGCTGGGCTCTCCCTTAGAGATAGGGTGAGAAACTCGGTCATCCGGGAGGGGCTTGGAGTAGATCCGCCGCTCCTCCACATCAAGAGGAGCCAGTTGAAGTGGCTCGGGCATCTGGCCTTCCTGGTGAGGTTTTCTGGGCACGTCCAACTGGGAAGAGGCCTAAAGGAAGACCCAGGACATGCTGGAGGGACTATGTTTTTCGTCTGGCCAGGGAACGCCTTAGAATCCCCCCGGAGGAGCTGGCCCAAAGGGAAGTCTGGGTCTCTCTGCTTAGGCTGCTGCTCTCACGATCCAACCTCGGATAAGCGGAGGAAATAGGATGGAGGGAATAAGAGAAAATTTCTAAGTTAGCATTAGAACCATGTGTTTTAGTCCCTCTGGCAGATGTGTGCAAAGTGCAGCCCAGGGTCTATTCGTGGTGATTTTTTGTGGCACTTGAATTTCTAAAATGACAAATTTTGTCTCTCCAATAGGCTGTTAATAGACACTTTCTAACATATTTATGTTCAGATTTTTATTTATATGTCTATTTTGAACCTATTATAAGAAGTAAAAAAAAATGTAAAAAAGAAAGATAAAACTACGTTTTGGCGGCCTGGGAGGACTTTTAACAACTTTTGCCCTCAACTTGAAAGGTGTTGACACACCTCCTCTAAGGGCTGTAGTGTGCAGAGTCAGCTTTAACTGTAAGTCTGATTCAGAGAGAGAATAATCCAGGAAGATCAGCAGAAATGAGGAACCAATAAATGCTTCAGGGGAATTACAGACACCCACTGAAGCATAAAAGAGAATTAAGGACATTTTCTCCTAGCAGTGATGTCTTCTAGTTGGCCAAAAAACAACACTCAGCCAGCTTGTTAGTGGTGATTCCTATTCCTGAATCTCACCAATTATGGTTGTAAACATTTTACTGAGACATATTCCAGCCTTATTAGATTCACTTTAAAATAGAACTGAAAAGAAAACAATATTCTTTCTTATTTTAAAGGAGATGTACTGATAACATTTTGTAAGAGATGTTTTCTCAGCTTATTTTCTTTCATAGTACTGTCTTTTAATGCTATTTGAAGTTTGATGGAAATAAGTCCATGCAGATTTTCCAATTCCATTTTTAAAACTGTTGCCATGAGTTGTAAATCAGTAAAATATAAAGCAGAAAGCAAAAAGAAAAGATGTTTTGTTTTGTGCAGACAGAAGTTTATTTGTTTTTGCTTATTTGTGTCTCACTTGTCTGAAGATGACCTTACTCTAATATTTATCCTGGGTTCAGTCATCGGTTGTTCTGCCGTGTGACTGTTTACCCACCTCACCCTGGTGCCTCAGGTTTTATTTGGCTGATTGTTTTTCCATAAGTCTTGTCTGTCTGGGATTTGTTGTCGGTGTCTGGATTGATTATCGGAGACTAGAAACCAGCATCTGCACCAATATAAGGCAGAAGATTTCCAATAGGAGACTCGGACGACTGATTTAGGAGAGAATAGGATGGACAGAGAATCGTGTGTGTGTGTGGACTATAGACAAATAGCAGTACTCTCTCTTTAATCACTCCTAGGTCACCTAAAGATTTCTTTCTTTTAGCTTGCAGCCTCTATTGTTAGCTGTGTTGTCTACCATCTTTGCATCTTTGCAGTGGAAGCAGAATGATCTGATTTCACAAGTTGGTTTTTTATCTGATAAAAATATAAACTGAATGGTCACAAAAGACAGAAAACAGTGGCAGGGTTTATTGACTTCCTGACTTGAAGGAGTTTTAAATGAAGAAACTAACTTCTGTAATTATAATTATCTTTTTAAAGATTTATTTATTTATTTATTTTACTTTTGAAGGCTTCACATTTCAGGATGCTTATGTCAGCTTATCAGTATGGTCCGAAATGATTGTCTTTCCTGTTTATTATTATTGTGTGATAAATGGATTTATGCATCTATTAAAAGCTTCCATAAATCAAGTTGCATTCATTATATTGATATTATTAGTGGAAATATTTGCAACAATTTACAAACTGTAGCTTTGGGAGAATAAATAGTTTTTCTATTAACTCTAAAATTTAGCATCATGACACGACTTTAGGCACAAATGAAATATTTTTCCCAAACATAAGATGATTGCTATGCTTTTTCATTTTGTTTTATGGCTTGATTTCTGTTCGTTAATCAATCAAAACAAGCTTTTTTTTTTTAACTATTCTTATTTTTTTCTGTGACCTTACTTTGGTGCTTTGCTATGAGCTATCCTAGGGCTGGGCAATAAATCGAAAATGTATCGTTATCAAAATCTCTAACCGGTATCATTTTTCCCATGTCAAGAAATTTGGTAAGAAAAGAAAAGATGTGTGTAGGTTGGTGACGTTCATGTCCCTTTTAAGAAGCGGTACCACCTCGAGTCACATGACATGACTCAACGTAATATGCGAAACAGCCCCATCTAGTGGACAACTTTTGTTTTTGCGCATACATGTAGTTACGATATCCATTTATCGTTATCAAGGTGAAATCCTCAATGATTTTAGGCCATATCGCCCAGCTCTAAGCTATCCTCTACAACAAAGATCTACATTTTAAATGGCATCTCTAATGGGTTCTTTGAAAGAATTTAGTGGGAAAAAAACGAAGCCTTTATTGTGAAGAGTGTAAAACGTTCCTCAAAGACCCTACGGCTGTGTCTTTTGCTATTTTTGGGAAAGTTCTACTTTTCTACAAACTCAGATATAGCATGTGCCACTGTGGAGTCTGCTGGATTAATTGGAGTGCCAGATCTCATTGGGATGAAAAGGGAACAAGAACGACATGGGGGAGAATGGAGGGAGACGGAGGAGGGATGGGTGATGACACACTGGAAGAAAAAAAAAGAATTATGGGAAAGATTCCTTCTGGTTTAGTTGAATCAGTGCTGATTAAATGTATTTTGGTGTCAGGGCTGGTGTTTGTTTTACTGCTCAGTGGGCAACATCAGGATCATATTACTATATATTCAAAAGGTCCTTAAAGTTAAAGTCCCGAGGAGGTGATGCAGGCAAATGAAAAAGTGTGTCATCAATAGTAAATGAGTGGATTTGTGTGATAGGGTGAGTTATCAGGCCTCCATGAGAATGAGATGAAGGACACAGAGAGTGGAGAGAGCGGATGATCTGTCTGAGGGTCATTAGGACCACATTTGATTTAACACCAGAGTTTAATGGACATGAGTGAATGAATGGCTGCTGCCAGATTCTGGCTTAGAGGTCTTTGGTCTTCCTCCTATCTTTGACTCAACTTCATTTTATATCAGGCATGAAGGATGATTCGTGCACACTTGTTTCCTTTTTTTAGGGTAATCTGGGGATAAAATGAATGCATTGCTATTTATAACCCTATATGGTGTATTTTCCTTTTAGTAGATAAGTGTTAATTGGTCAGAATTGTTTAAAGCCAGACTCAGGATCAAAACGAGTGGTTTAATTCTGTTTCCTGGTACTCTTCTTATCTTTACTTTTTAGAAAGAAAAAAACACCATAAAGGCTCTTTTCTAATATTGGAACTTTCCGGTAATTTTACCGGACCTTTGTGGCATGCATGTGTCTTCATTTTACCAATTGGGCCTGCAAGGATCCACACGGTGATCAATAAACGTTGTGAGGGGATCTGTATGTCACATAGAAACATGGCACAGCACAAAAATGGCGGCGATGTTGATCATTCTGCTCAGTTTTATGGCTTTTTGTCAGACTCTGAACCAGGAAGTGGCTGCAGGCAGAAAACTGGAGCAACCAGTGACTCCACCCCCTAGCCAATCAGTGGGTGACAGTCACGATGCCGGCCCGGGTCAGCGCTCTAGGGACCTCAAGGAAGCAGGGGCTGAAAAATTGAGGGAAAGTAGGGGGAAAATACTGAAAAGGAAAAGGCCGTCAAACCGAATCGCACCGACCCGAGTCATGCTGAGTAGTGCTGTTGGAAAAGGCCTTCTTCTGGGCCATTATAGGACCAACCGAGTACCTGCATACTCAGAAATGACCTGGTAGAGTTACTGGGTGGGACTTGTGGTTAACTGAACCGTTAACTGAATCTGATTGGTTGTAGCTCAGTTGAGAGTTTTTGAAACAGTGATTTCAAAGCAGCGTGAACGTTCCTTATTTTCCTCTCCTTCTAATCTGCTTCACCAGCAGCTTTTCCATTTTTACAAACACCAATTGTTTGGCGACATCTGCCGATATAATTTGAGTTACAACCAATCAGCATGCGTTAACCACAAGTCTCGCCCGGAGACTCTACCAGGCCTTTTCCAAGTACATATCCCAAGGCTGGTGCTCGTTTGGTCCCTCAAATGTCCCAGAAAGAGGTCCTTTTGGGCTGGCTCAGTGAAATGGAGATAAGTGCATTCCACAGAGGTCTGGTAAAATTACCTGGAAGTTTCGTTAGTGGAAACGGGCCTAAACATACACATGCATGTGTTCTGATGGAGGACAGGCTGCGTTCACAGACAACAGCTCCGTCGGCTAAACCTTTCCCAAGAAGAACAGAACCAGACTCTAAACAGAACATGTGAAAAAACTCCTTAAATGAAATTAGCAAACAGAACGGAACAATCAGTTAGTTACACTAAGCAGCCCAGCTCTAGCTTCACTTTCTGTTTGACTGCTCCGAGCAGAGAATGCACATTTTGTTCACAAAGGGGGTATGCACAGAGAGTTGAGATACGTTTAGAGGGCAGTTTGATGGCTGGATAATGATCTAATTATTAAGATCCGGATGTTCATGATGATTGGACGAGGGTTTTTCAGGATTGCACATTTCAGAGGTGATTAAAATGATTCCATTTTTGACAAAACGTCACATTTGGCGCAAACAGCAGCTAGCCTTATGAAATTTTAGACATTTTTTTATACATTTTAGTAAAATATTTGACCTCATTAGATTCAGAATTAATTGCATCAGATAATCATATCATCAAAATGTATAACCATAAATATTTAAACTTTTATTATTTAATATAGTTTTCCTTCCAGCTCTGAATTGAGAAAAATCTGAGGAAACAATGTCAATCTAACCAACACAATCAAGTTAAACGCCTGTTTTTCAAAATAAATGACAGTTTACAGATGCACATCTGTATTTTTATTTTATCATTGAACCCATTTCTAATCTTTAATTGTGAAAACAGGAAAGATCTACATTGGAAACAAGAGGGAGATAGCAGAGAGCAGAATCCCTGAACTCAACACCTACATGAAGGTAATCACTTCTCTTTTTATGCAAAGTGTTATTTTAGCAAAAGGATAGTTGGCATGTTTGCAACCTTCTGCAGCGTGCGCTGCAGTAGCCTACATCTTAGTAGGCTGAGCGATGCTGTAGGTGGACTCGGATATTTCAGCAGTAGTTTGGAGATGGAGCTCAACACGTAGGTGTTGCTGCTCTCTTCTCTTTGCTCTGCCCTGTGCCCACATCACGTCTGACTGACTTTAGTTGTGGGACTTTTGACATGCTCCACTGTTGCTCCATCACTAAAAACATGATCAGGTTCTCTTTCTCCCACTCACTCACTTCTCTTTTCTGCATTACTCCGTTTTTTTCCCTCTCCCTGCAACCTACATGACTCTCACTCCTCGCACTCTATCGCCTTTGCTTAACTTACACTTGCAACACTTCATCTTGTCTCTTTTTGTCCTTCCACCTCTTTACCTTGTCCTCTTCTCCTACGGACAATACACCCCTCTAAATTTTACTGACATCTCTTGTCCATTATGCTTTTTAAGTGAAATTTGTAGGTTCTCACATGTTTTATGTGTGGACCTCATTCTCCCTCTCTTTCTTTTAGAGGTTGTTGTGTTTACCAACATGGATACTACTGGACGAGACTCTCAGGATGTTTTTCTACCAGACAGAACAGGACAGTCAGCACCAACCACAAGCCCTCAGACGTCTCCGTCCACAAACCCGCAAAGTGTAAGCGTGATGATTTTTATGTCTCATGAGCTGAAATAGAAAACAGCCAGGTGATTCTGCTATCTGATACATCTTAGACACTATTTTTCAAAAAAACACAACTCTGCCCTGAATGATGACATCCCAGATGTGGCTGAATCACATCATGACTAAGAAAAGCTAAGAAAACAATAAACAAACGAAACAAAGCCAGGTGGATTTGTGGAGACTTATCGCCCTTTTCAACTCTACTTCCTCATTCATAACGGTTCTTCAGCTTTCTGATTGGCCCATTCTCATGTGGTCAGGTTACAGCTACAGGAGATGTGGTGAAAGGTGGGGGACCTGTCAACAGGAAATTATGCAAAGGTCGACTATACTTCCCCTGTTTTTTCATCAGCCTAACTTTACTTTCATACTCAAAAAATATCATTAGTTTTTAAGTGTAAATGGTTGCTTTACAGCTTCACTGTGCCGGTAGCTCATATAGAGGCTAGCAGTTAGCTTTTTCAGTTCGACGTCGACCATCGATACAAAGAAGAAGAAGAAGTTTGCTTTATTGTTGGCATCATGGGGGAGCCTGGAAGTAACAGGAAGATGGTAATGTCTTGCAAAAAATGCAAAAAAAATAGCCGACGAGCTAAAACTAGAGTGAACTCTGGTGTGATCGACACTCGGTTTCAGTTTCAAACCATCTAAAAAAGTAGCAAAGTCCTAATTCTTTTCTTTGTTTTTGTCCTTACAATCATGCGTTCATAGAACCATGCAAAAGACAACACCTTGTCTTATGACATTTTTTATCTGCAAAACCTGTGGTAGGGTTGTTTACGACAGTTGTAATTTACCTTTCAACCAGTAGGGGGAGAAGCAGGAAACTTATTAAGTGTTAAGGCTGGTTTATACTCTCTGTGAGCTCCGCAACGGAGAGATGCACACGGAGCGTCTGAAAGGTTTTCACATTCGAACTTCTGTTCAGGCAGCGGAGTGCTGCAAAGCAATTCCCCGCCAGGACAACAGAGGGCGTAGCGCTATTCTGTGATATCCTGCCACCATGACACTCATGTATCCGGTTCACGATAGTGTATTTACTCATGTGTTTACATTGTTTTAATGTATTTCAGAGACTTTTTAACACAGACTAATTTGTCCTTCATTCTCCTCCACCTCTTCATCCAGTCGCCACCTCTAAACCCACGTTTCCCGTCGTTTCCATCCACGTTTGCTCCGTATTTTGTACTCCTTCAGTCATGGGTGAATAAACGTTCATATTTTCTGACTTTTCCGCGATGCGTTCTTCAATTTATTATGGGTCTGCCGCTAAATATTTTTTTACTTATTTAACGGAGCAACGGCGGTGCTGGTGACGAAGTTACAGGAAGCGTCGTCCTGACCAATCACAAGCTTGCGGTCTCCGTCACTTTCGACGGATGTTAAAAATTTGGGGCATGTCTCCGTCACCCTCCGCGAGCCAGTCGGAGAGCGCTTGCGCCAACGCAAAATGGCGGTCCGTGCGTCCGTTTCACGCAGACAGACCGAGTATAAACCAGCCTTTATTAAGTTGCACTGCATGTTAAAAGTGTGAGTTTATCTGATCTACAAGAGACAAAATCTCTTACAGGTTAATCTCATACTTAAAGGTGAAATATGGAACATTTTAATAAAAAGCTGTAATTAAAAAAAAAATACCTCCAAGGGGTGTTTAGAGGTGTGCAGAATGAATGTACAGTTTTTCCTTTAAAAGCTATATTAAAAAAATGAATAATCAAAATTTTACGACACTGGGGGTGTTTCTCAATTTCAAGGAACCTTGCCTTGCCTGCCAAGGCACTGCCTTGCCAGGCCAGACGCCTTGCTTCCGAGGACACTGTCCTTCCTTGGTCAAAGAAAACGGTTAAATGAAACAGACTTGCCCCACGTGACCACGGCTGGCCAGAGCCCACCCCCTGCTTATGTGCTCTGTTTACGTCCCACCCATCATAGTAATTTTAAGTTACAATATAGATGTATATCGAGCCTTTTACTTTTTTAACTGTGTATATATTGGTTAAATCAAATATGTAAGTGAGTTAGTACCTGCTAGCAACCGAAGCTCCAACTACTAAGCGACTAACCAACCATAGATAACTGCTTTGGATTTAAATAAACATTTTACATATAAGCCCAATAGGTACAATTAGTTGACTTACATTTAAACTGGAAATTTGCCCTCAAAGTAGCTCCTGATCAGATCTGTTTGAAAATACCGCGCTGCATTCTGGGAAATTCTTGACCAAGAGAAGGCACCAAGGCACCTCTCATATATCCTTGCTAAATTAGCTAAACGGCTAACAAACGGAGGACAGATGCCTTGGAAGCACATGAACATTGGAACCGATCACGCCTTGGTGGTTCCTGATGACGTATCTCCTAGGCAACCGGGGCGGGACCAAGGCATCAAGGCAAGGTTCCTTGAGATTGAGAAACACCCTGGGTTTATGTTTACATCTACCAGCCAATAGAGGGCATCGTTGCGCTAAAAAGTCCGCTCGGCAAGGCGAGGCTGGGGCTGTGTAAAATGGCGGTCTCGACAAGTCAAGCAGCTGCTTCTGAGCCCAGAAGATGTTCTAACGGTAAATACTGTTGTAAAATAAACTTATTAGTAGAAATGAGTCCTTACCCTGTACGATTCGTCACTGGACATGGTGCTGGCTGGTCACTTCACATATCTGCAGTGAACCAACATTCAGACGGCTGGAAAATTAGTTCTGTTGTTGCAATACCACCTCTAAACACTAGATGTCGCTATAGTGTTCCATATTCAACCTTTAAGATCCAAAAAGAGATTTTGTCCAGAAGGAGAACAATAAAACAGGTTTTGTTAGAGTTTTAGATGCTGATGTTGGCTACAGAGGGTTTAAGTTTAAATTAGCAAGGTCAGATTTCATTAAGCCTCATCCAGCAATAAGCTGATCATTTGTTTCATGCTTTGAGGACTAAAAATAGCTGAAAAATGCCCAGGTCTCATCTGCTGACAATATTTACATACAATTTTGCTTTTGTTTTCTAGGAAAACAGTCATAACCCCGAAGAAGGACATCTTCTCTTCACCCAGAGCTGAGGTACTTAGTGCTTATTTTCTTGTGTTGGTACCTCGCACAGAGAAACAGTCATATTGCTTAACAACCATGCAAAATGCACCAAAAAACCCAGAAAAAATAAACCCTGTATTATCTGGTCAGCTGCACCTTTAGTTTGACGTGATGTAAGGACGTACACACGTTCAGAAGAACTCTAGGACTGAAAAACTAACAAAACACATAAAAGAGACACGACATGAAAATATTTGCAGATGTGACAAATCAGTATTACAATTACTTTGATTTGTTTCTCCTCCAGCTGCTCTCCTGACTCTTTGCCTCAAAGTGTTCCAGCCTCGCTTCACTTCCCTTTTAAATTTCTGTATCCATTTCCTCTTTCTTTGACACTTCCTGCTTCCACTGTCTCCTCCCTCTGCTGTCATGTCACCTTCAACATCACGTAAGCTCATCACTGATTTCTCTTTGGTTTGTGATGTCTCATCCAGCTGCCCTCTCTCACTGCTGCTTCCTCTTCTTTATCGTTTCCTCTTTTTGGGGTTTATTTGCCTCTGTGATGACGTTAAAAGAGAAGAGAAAGTCTCAAAGCTGAAGCCGGGAGAGTTTGTGAGGTTGTGTTGCTGGTGTGGTTTTGGTGTTGGAGGGAAACAAAGTTGTACGACTCACCAATTAAAATTTGCATGACTAAAAATATATATATCTTTTTTTTTTTACAGTTAGCCCATAGATGAAGATGATGACTTCTATCTAATACATTCATTACCTACCCTGAATTAGTGTACAGAAAATATTAAACTAAAAATGAAAGCTTTGTAAAATCCCTTGATTGATTTTTGCTTCATAAATAAAAATGAAACTACTTAAGTTAATATTTTGGAAATTCTGAAGTGTGTTTTTGTGTAAAAGTCAAAATAAGTTTTGTAAAGAAAATGCGAATTTAGCGATATAATAACCATTTTGTTCTGTTTTGAAAAAGTTTTTTCTGTTCCTTTTATAAAAAAACTGAAATACGTAAAATGTGAACTTATAATAAATCTTGTTGCACTCACTGTTGGATTTACCATATATCTGTTGGCTCTCAAGCATTGAGGTTAGCAGAGTACATAGGCTATTTGTGCCTTACCTGGGTATGAAATATAATAAAACTGCCCTATTTTGCCCAGCTGAGTGCAGCAGGTCTGTTTCTCTTCTATAATAATGAAAATTTGAAAGAAAAAAAAAGGTCTAAATCATAATCAGCTTTGAATTAAATTTCTATTTAATTATACACATTTAAACAGATGATGAGATGTGTCCTAACTTGCAAACAGCCTTAACCTAAGAAAGTGAAGACATAACATAGCCTATAGTAATAAGATAACCACATGCTTGAGAGCCAACAGATATAAAGTCTATTCAACAGTGTGATAAATGCAACACGATTTATTACAAGTTCACATTTGATGTTTTTCAGGTTCTTTTCTAAAAGAAACTGAAGCTGGTTTGTTGTAAAACAGGACAGAATGGTTATTATAGAGATAAGTTCACATGTTCTTCAAAAAAACTCCTCAAGATCTGGCTGCAGACATAAAAACCCTTCAGCGAGGGTAGACGGTTTGCTGTTACATGAAATAGCCAATCGTAGGAGAGCCCTTCCAGCCAATCACAGGCGAGAAAGGCGGGACCTTCCTTGGCCATCCTACGATTCCAAATGACGCGTCCTGTAGAATGCAAAAGCTGTTTCTCCAAACGGAAGCCATTCAGGAAACAAGCTACACTTGGCAAGATAATACATAGAAGCACACTTTTAGATATTTTAGAAGGAAAAAATGAGTTCAGTCAAAATAAGCTTTTTATTTAAATAATTTGGCGTGTTGACAAATGAACTGGAAAGAACATATGTAGCTAATCTTGGGCTAAAACAACTGGTATCACCCAGTTAACTGAATTCATTTGTGACCGTTTTGCACACTGATGTTGGTGTGTGTGCAGTGTAGGTTTGTGTACATGGTTTTGCCTGCTTCATATACAGCCTACATCAGGAGTCTGCAGGTGAAGGGTCTTCTTCAGCTCTTGATCTATCTGAGCTTCATCCCCTCACAGAAGCATTTAGCTTCCCTAACCTTGTGCTACACACAAAAGATGGGGCTCTTACACACATGCCATATTTTTTATACACACTTCCGTGATCTTTTATCACCAAACTTCATTTTCCTCCCTCCTCTCTTGTCTTCTTACCCTCTCTCCCACGCAGAAGTAAAACACCGATGTACTCTACTCATGAAGCCATCAGCCTACTCAACATTTATTTTAGCTCCTTCTGAAAAAGTGAGCCATGCTCTGAGTGTTTGCGTACACTCCACTGTGTGTTTTCTTCAGCTCAGGAAAGCGGTTATTAAACTCAATCCGAACGCTGATCGATGGCTGGTCTGAGCCTGGTGGATTAGGGGCAGAGCGCAGGAGTGTGTGACAGCAGAGCTGGTACAAGTGCTAGTGTTTACTCTAAAACCCTCTTTAACTCCGTTTGGAATTAGCTCAGGTTTCACTACACAGAGAGCGATGAGTAATTGTTGTGAGATGTGCTACTATGAGCTTTAAACAAGGTCAGTGAGACAAGCTGCTCTCAGTTAGCGTGTTTGTGTGTCTCACAAGCCCAGGGCATGTTTTTCTGATGTGATGGCTGCAAAATCAGGTTTCAAATCAGTTTATTCCAGTCTCTGTTGGATGTATCATCATAGAAAACTTAGATTGTAAAGTAAGTTGGTGTATTTTGGATTAAAAACTTGATAATTACATTACGGCGTACTGCGATTCTAATTATCTGAGTGGACCTAGACTTTTGCATCACCTATTTCACCACCTCCTTTTTTAGGCTACAAAAAAAATCAACAGAAAAAAACATATTTAAAAAATATTTTTTCATCTACGGTTCTCCCATTCACTTTGTTTACAATCAGCAATGAGTTCTGTTTGTCAAGTCTTAGATGATTTATTTTGTTGAGAAAGAACAAAGAAAGCGGCTTCAAGGATCCTTAGAATGAAAAAGACGCAAGCAAAACAAGTTATTATAACAGGATAAGATGGGAGATGATAAGGTTAAAGAGTGAGATGGAGAGATGAGAGGAGCAACATGGAGATGCTAAATTGTTCTGTCACATCATATTTGGTGTTTGAGTGAGAGAAAGCAGCCCCCAACACATTCTCACAGCACCCATAAATTACTGCAACCTGCAGGTCTGTTCTATAATAAAACCATGTGTGGAGTAATTTATTAAAAATAGAAGTCCTGGATTCGTGTGTGGGCGTGAGTGTGTGTGTGAGTCCTCAGGGTGAGGGTATAATCTCAGTGGATTGATAATCCAGCTTGCTCCCTTTCTCCCAAACTTCATTAATCTGCCATCAGTCTGGGTCTCATTTTCTGCATCACACGCACACAC
>SSNS01000307.1:120974-255974 GCA_006937985.1 Aphyosemion australe | reverse complement strand
ATAAATACAACATGTGATTAGAACATTTTCAAGTTTTTTTTTCTTGTTTAACCTTTTTGTAACCAGGAGGTCCCATACGATTAACTCTCCAACACATTTTATATAAAAGCACAATAATAAACAGAATCTGAATTATGGTGTGCAGATGAAGCTAATTTATCACCAAAGTACTACTACAACTATTTTTATTGGACTAATTAGTTAAAACAGGCTCTATTCTGACATTTAAAGAAAACATTTAACCTTCACTTTGGTTTTATTCACAACTTAAACTTCACGATGTTTCTGCTCCTGCCCTAAGTAGAGGAATTTAAGTATCCCTTCATTGATTGACTCACTTTCTTGTTCACGAAAGAGCAAAAGATGGAGCCGGAGATTGATAGGCAGATTGGTGCTGCATTTGCAGCGATGCGGGCGTTGTACCGGTCTGTCATGGTGAAGAGAGAGCTGAGCCAGTCGGTTGATCTACATTCCATCTCTCATCTAGCGTCACAAGCTTTGGGTAGTGACCGAAAGATTGAGATCGTGGACACAAATGGCCGAAATGAGTTTTCTTTCCAGGGTGCCTGGGCTCTCCCTTAGAAATGGGGTAAGCTCTGGAGGGGCTCGGAGTAGAGCCGCTGCTCCTCTACATTGAGAGGAGCCAATTGAGGTGGCTCAGGCATCTGGTTAGGATGCCTCCTGGATGCCTTCCTGGTGAGGTTTTCTGGGCATTTCCAACCAGGAAGAGACCCAAAGGAAGACCCAGGACACTCTGGAGGGACTATATTTTTCGGCTGACCTGGGAATGCCTTAGGATTCCCCCTGGAGGAACTGGCCCAAGTAGATGAGGAGAGGGAAATCTGGGCTTCTGCTTAGGCTACTGCCCCCGCAACAACAACCCCGGATAAGCGGAAGAGAATGGATGGATGGTGTTTCTTACAGCTTTCTTTGAAGCTCCTCCAGAGCCTATTCCAAAGTAGAGCCAACTGAATAAAGCATGGTGTTACCTGCATACATTAACTGTGAACATGCTAACTTTGCTATAGACAAAAATGAAAAATAAAACATTGCCTACATTTGAGCCTTGTGGGACTCCTTTTAAATTGTTCCCACTCTAAAGCCAAAAATAAATAAAATCAAAAAACCTCATGGACATCAGTGGACATTCTCACATGCTCTGCAAATATGTAAACTTTGTACGGACTTTTTCCTCCAAAACTTTCTTCATATGGACCAAAGATGCAACTTTCAGTTGTAAGAAAAAAAAAAAAAAGTAGAATTTTTCATCATATTTTCTCTGCATATATTTTTGATAATTGACGCCTGAGAGTTGCAGTAGTTTTTTCTTTTTTGGGTAAAGTAAATGTGACTCAGATGTTGCCTGTACATGTTACCATACTGGATGTTTCACCAGCGTTGGTGCAATCAAACTTTAACCAGTCTAAGTTCTTTGTTTCTTCTGGTACAAATGTGTGAACGCCTTTTGAAGCTTTTCAGCAGCCTCATCCTCTCAAACACCACGGGTGTGTTAAAAAAAGCCTGTATGATTGTGTCGAGTGCCCCCAACTCCAGCAGCACATTATAAACTAATTATACCAGAAAACGTCTCTCCTGAGTCTCTTTTCCGAGCTGCTTCCCTCTCTCTGAATCATCTCATCACTGGCCCTCTCATCGCTCCATCCTCTGAGACTTCCTTCATCATATCATTTCTTCTTTTTTGTCTGTCTTTCTTCAGGGTACGGTGAACAGTCAAACGGGTATTTTCCCAGAATCCTTTGTGAAGATTATTAAACCCCTTCCAGGCAGTGACTCAGAAGGTGACAATGGCGACCACACCTACAGCTGCCTGCGCTGCTTTCTGCTCACGCCGTCTGGAGTTGAAACCAGGTCTGATGTGTGTGTTTACGACTCACTCGGTGTGTGGTGGGACATGGAATTTTATCCTGGCTGTAGACTTATTTGATTAATATCAAAGAGAATTAAATATATGCAAGTGAACCATAAAAATATGGCAGAAAATCTCCAATTATTTTAACAATATGCTTTAATTATAGAGATGTGTGCGTTCAAGAGGCCCTTAACATCCAACCAACATACAAGGACCTGCTGTCTCGGATGAGGTATGTTCCCGTTTTCTGCTTTTGGAATTTTTAACATTGGAGCCATTTTTACGGGACAAACCGAGGACAGAGCAAAGGTTTTACATGGTGTGTTTGATTTCATGGTTTTACTGCCTTCACACCCAAATGTGGGGCTGCAGAAGCTACACAGGTGATAAGATTTGATGATTATTTATCTGAGCACAAGGGAAAATGTTGTGTGCAACCTCACAACTTGTGAGCGGATTATGACACCTTCCAAAGATGTGATAATGACATATTTGATGAAAACCTGGAATGTTACAGTGGAAATGTCACACGCACGCACACACATACACACACACACACACACACACACACACACACACGCCTTTTTTTCTACAGGCTTTTAGTAAAAGGTCTGTTTTCTTATTATTGGCTGTACTAATTGAACTTTTTACTGCAGAAGTGGCATAAAGTCACCAAACAGCAATGTAGGAAATCCGGGCTAAGACATTATTATTGTGTTTTTAATAAACAGAACAGAATCTTCTTTTCTTTGTGTCACTTAAAGTTAGAAAAATAGTTCCTTTTAGTTATTTCGGCTACTTTTTTCTGCAACTAATTTCTCTAAATAATGTTTTTATTTTTGATTTCTGTCAGTAGTTTATGAAATAGAACTAAAGTGTTTATTTTAGTCCAAAAACACCTGTATATATGAAAAGAAAAACCGAGAATGCGTTGAGGTCTTTAAATATTGCCCAGGGGCCTCGTTTATAAAACTTTGTGTAGAATCCTTACAAAACTCTACTTAAAGACCAAGTTCAGTCATTTTTTCAACACATCTGCAGTGGTCTCTGGTGACTCTGTCTGTAGGAGAAACACTCTCCTGCTCTTTTTTCAGGAAATAGAAGTTAGCCGGTGTAGAAGTGAGCAGCATAGACATGAATACTTAGACACCTCATTGGGCGCTGGAGAGCGTAACAGCGTCGCCGCCATATTGGATGGGTCTCCTCACATTGGATGGTGAATGAATGATTAAGTAGAGTGTGAACAAGCTACCATACTGTACACGCTTAGGTGACTTTTTGATGTGAGCTAATTATTGTAGGAGAAGCAGTGAAGCCGGTTTGGACAGAACTTTAAATGCAGTTACTATAAACTGCAAAACCATCAACCAGATTAGTTCCTCCGGGACCTTCTGCTTTCTCCTCATCCTTTAGCTCTGTCACTAGAACTGTGCATTTGTTCTTTTTTCTTCCTTTCTTTCATTCAGACGCTCCCTTCATCTCATTTACTCATTTGGATATGTAAGTGTTGCACACCTGTAATAAACTAATTTCCTCTGCTTATCTGTTCATTATCGCGTCTCTGTGATCAGGACTATTGTGCCTCGGAGTCAAGTGGATGAGACTGGTTGTGAGTTTTAATATAGCAATGCACTGATTAAAAGTGTGTGTGTGTGTGTGTGTGTGTGTGTGTTTGTCAGAGAGAGGGGGAGAGCAAATGAAGACGATGTAACCAGCAGCAAATGAAGAGTTTGCAAAATAGAGAAATAGGCAAAATTGTGTAAAAGGCTCCTTTTTTCTTGAACTGGTGACCCTCCTGCGGTGAAACTGCTAATTTGCTAATAATTACCTGCTAATTTATCTGCCCCCTCATAGTTGTTGACGTGTGACTGACATTTAAAGTCTTTGAGCTGATTTTTGTTCTGATGCTGAGTGAAGGGAACTGATTGAACTTGCCATAGTTTGGTGTCACATTTCTTTGGTTTGGGCAAATTCTGAGGAGGCTGTGCCGTCCTACTGACTTGATAATTCCTATTTTTACTGACTGCAGGATTATTCTTTTTGCTGACTGGAAGATTTGTATTTGGCATGACTTCTGTCAGGTTTTTTGACCTGTTGCTCAACAGAGACCTTCTTTCTTCAGTTTGAGTACTCTGTTATAATTAATCCCAAATTACAAATAAAGTTTCTTCAATTTAAACTTTTCGTGAAACTATCTAGCTCTAAATTCTCAACTCTGCTGTCTATTTGTCTATTTTCTATTCTCAGAAATGTCTTCAAGGTGGATGACATTGCCGTGAACTACCGCGACCCAGAGGGCGATCTTATTCGTATCCTTGACGACGAGGATGTCCAGCTGATGCTGAAGGAGGCCAGGGGTCAACAGGGCAAAGTCAATAGACCCGTCAATCAGTTTCCATGGGAACTGCATGTGACCATGGCCTCTGACTTGTCTGTTTACAACACTGAACCCTGAGAGATGAGGCAGCCAGCTGGAATATGGTCTCAGAAGGAAACGAGGAACATTTGTGAAATCAGAGTGCTGTTCCGCTTATGGCTTCTACGATTCTAAATTAAATTATTTCAAATGATGTTTCGTGCTAACGTGGTTTTAATTAAGTATTTTTGGGATCATAGATCTATATATCTAGTTATCTTACCAATTAGTCTTTTTTATTATTCAAATTTTAGGTACAAAAGAGTTCTGAAATATAAAAACAAAAATATTCTCTGAAAATAGTTTAAGATTTAAGTTTTGATTAAGAATGAAACATGAAGTTTCTTTAAGGAATACCACAGAGACACGTCTCTGCTTGTCTTTACATGAATCTCTGGTTTTAGTTTAATAAGCAAAACATTCATAATGATCTCATTTTGTTTTCTGTCTTCACTCGCCTCAGGAAAGTAAAAGTATTACCATTGAGTTTATTATAAACACTCCTAATGTGTTCATTACTCTCCTGTCTGTTAGACGCCTAAAGCACCAGAAGCAACTGATTTTCTATTAAATATAAACATGACTACAAGTGTTTTACATCTGAAATCTTTATTTAAGAAAAGCACAAATGTAAAGAAGCAAAATCACATTAACGAGAAATGCAATTATCAGTTTGCTGAGTTATTTTATAACCACTTAAATGAGATTTCTGGACACACGTAGGTGAAAATGATGGTATTAATGGATGTTTTTGTGATGTTCTGTTGCTGTGAGGACCAGCATGAAGATCAGCATGTACACACATCTGGAACGATTTAACAACAGAAGCAACGAGCTGTCAGAGGAAACACAACAACACTGAGACAGACACACCACCTTTAACATTTTATTAGTGAGAGTTTAAAGTAAGGAACTACAAATATGTCCTTGAACAAGTCATTTGTTTCTGATTTTATTTAATTCTGCTTTCACTATCATTGATTGGTTTTCTTAATTTTCTAAAGCATCACTGATATTTTTATTTATTCTATATAGAAACGGTGATGCAGCGCATTAACCTGTTTTATTAGATCTATCATTATTAGACGTTGTTGCTAGCTGACATGCTAGTCCCAGATTCCTGCATGTTTTAGATCTTTCCCTGCTTGAACACAGCCGATTTGTTTGATTTAGTGATTAACCACACCTGTCGACACTAATGAAGGTTGACGAAATATTTCAGCAGTTAGGTGTTAACACAGACACACAGCGAGGGGGAGAGTACAGCAGTTTATTTTTACGACCCTAGGGGTTGTTAAAGCACACCAACCTTTAAATGATTTTGGAGCAGACTGAATGGCCTTCAAGAGACTTGGATCGGTCAAAAACACCCTAGATCCTCAAGTTTGACTCGACGGCAGATATTAAATGACTAATTTGAACAAAATTATATCAGCGGTGAGTGAGTGAGTGAGCCCACTTCCAAACATCAAAAAAACCTATCTCCCAGCTCTGCTGTTCACTGCAAAGTGAGCAAGGATGAACTCTGCTAACTTTAAAAATCAGCTGCTTTAAATAAGCATGAAGTTCAGAGAGAGGAACTGTAATGTAGAGGTAAAGTAGGGCAGGGCCAATGTTAGCATCTGCCACGAACGTCCTATTCTTCGGGATTGGATCAAACTACTCATCTGATTGTCTCGTTCTCGGCTTGGAGCGGCTGAACAGGAAGAGAAGCCAGAGCCGGGCGATTTCTCACTTTTGTTTGCAAATTTCATTTAAGGAGTTTCTTTTTACATGTTCTGTTCAAAATCTGGTCCTCTTTTTTGGGAAACGTTTAGGTCAGTGGCCCTCAAACTGGGATCCTTGGACCCACCCTTCAGCGGGTTGTGAGTGATCATTTTCG
The DNA here is from genome assembly GCA_006937985.1 of Aphyosemion australe. Lineage (NCBI taxonomy): Eukaryota > Metazoa > Chordata > Actinopteri > Cyprinodontiformes > Nothobranchiidae > Aphyosemion > Aphyosemion australe. The sequence goes on along the minus strand of SSNS01000307.1, from coordinate 249,806 downwards.
GGTCCATGAAAGACCTTGTGGGACCTGTGGATGTACTGTGTGCACGGCTGAGTTCCTTAGCACAGTGGACGGATATATTTGGAGGAGGTTTGGTTCAGAGTGGGTTCTGGAATTTTTTACCAGTTGTCTATGAACTGCAGCCCATTGACAGAGCTGCATTTGTGCGTGCATGTGTGTGTGTCGTGAACCAGTGTTTTACCATTTTCTGCGATCATCAGATTCTCTGTCTCTAGGGTGGAGCCTGACAAAAAGGGGGTCAGATGTTTGAATTGTTTTTTTTGATGTAACTTGCTTGAATTCGTTTCATCTTTAACTGCCTTTGCTCTTTAATTTGTACACTTTTTTATTTTAAATAAAAACAAAGACGTTGAGATTTAAATCCCGTTGTGCACTATTCAGAAGAGGCCGTTCTCACGCTGACAAAAAGTAACTTTTACTTTGAGTACATTTTATTAGTTTGAATGCTGTTAAGCATTCAAACTATTGTTTTCCTGTTTCTCTTTATTAGTTTGAATGCAGTATGCATTCAAACTATTGTTTTCCTGTTTCTCTTTATTATTCTTCTTCTTCTTCTTCTTCTTCTTCTTATTATTCTGCTTCCGTACACTTTTTTGGACCGCTTCTTCTTCAACAATTTTTCAGCTATTTCAACAAGTTTGGTATCAAACCGTTCAGCTCGTTCAGGTCATTCCGGGAATGACTTTTGGTATTGATATCTTCAACCGTTTCCGAGATATTCAGCTTTTTCTGCGATTTTTCAGCCCATTGAAATGAATGGGAAATCCTTCAAATCTTCAGATTTTTCACAAAATCCATTCAGCTCTTTGAACTTTAACTACTTCAACATACTTCAACTTAGAGACTTCATTCAACTTTTAACAAACCCAGAACAAGTTAAACTATTCTCGAATGACTCTGCTTCTTGATATCTTTTACGGTTTTTCTATAATCACAGGTTAAACTTGAGGTACGATTTTGGAAAGTTCAGGAACGTCTCCTCCTCCCCCCATTCAAAAGAATAGGGCCAAAAACAGACTTTGCTCGACTTCAGGCCGTGTCCTGAGAGAACCGTAGAACCGAGGGAAATGAGACTTGCGCTGGATGAAAGCTGACGGATTTTCCTCCGTTTTGAGCTATAATTTATGGACGTACTCCAAAAATTGTGGTCGTAGCGTTAACTAGTTTGGAAAGGTTTTAAAATATTTCTCCTNTGCAATTTGATGTTTGGAGCTTCAGATCTGGAGAACGGCAGATTCAGATGATTTTCTCTAAACAAAAATCTGCTACGACCACATTTTTTTGAGTACACTCATCAATTACTCAAAAACAGTAGTTTTACTCGTCCGCTTCGATGGGATGTCTTCGTTTTAGCTGTATCTGTCACGGTTCTTGAGTTACAAGCGTCAGAAGGAGGATTCAGCCACATTTTCCTCCCATAAAAAACAGGCATTTTCTGCTCTGTTCTAAGTCAGACAGCTGAAATTGTCTCCTCATATCTCCTACACAATTCGACATAGCCACACAAAAATTCACACAGAGCACCATCGAAGCCTTCTGATGCTGACGCTTTTGGAATTTTTCTAATCGGTGCAATACTTTTCGAATGGTGATGAGAGGTTGGAGGCCTTTGAAGGTGAGATCAGCTGCAGTCTCCCGTGACTTTCTCTAAACAAAAATCTGCCACGACCACATCTTTTAGAGTTTATTCATCATTATTCCAAAAACAGTAGATTTGTTTGTCAGGTTCGATGGGATGTCTTTGGTTTAGCTGTATCTGTCACGGTTTGGGCGCTACGAGCCTCAGAAGGAGGAGTGAGCCAGATTTTCTCCCACTGATCAGCTGCTGTCTCCGATGCCTTTCTCTAAAGAAAAATTTGCTACAACCACATCTTTTAGAGTTCATGCGTGATTGTTTTTAAAAACAGAAGGTTTTTTTGTCAGCTTCGATAGGATGTCTTCGTTTTAGCTGTATCTGCCACGGTTCTTGAGTTACAAGCGTCAGAAGGAGGATTCAGCCACATTTTCCTCCCATAAAAAACAGGCATTTTCTGCTCCAGACAGTAGAAATGATCTCATCATTTCTCCTACAAATATTCTAGGTAGGCACACAAAAAATTAAATACAGCACCACCAAAGCCTTCTGATGCTGACGCTTTTGGAATTTTTCAAATCGGTGCTATACTTTTCGAATGGTGATGAGACGTTTCAAGCCTTCGATTTCACATCTGAAGCACAGATTCAAAGCCTCCCTGCGTCTAACAGCAGCCCACCAGTGGTGTGATAATGGAGCTTTCTGATTGGCTGTCTGACAGTGGATATACGGACTCTATCAGTCTGTCTGCTTGTTTCAGCAAACCAGTATTAGAACCAGCATCTGGTCTAAGACCAGAACCAGGATCAGAACCCAGACCCAGAATCAATACTCTCTCTCTCTCTCTCTCTCAGTCTGTCTCTCTCCCTCTCCCCCCCCCTTTCTCTCTGTCCCTCACTATGCCTCTCTTTCTCTCTCTCTGTCTGTCTCTCTCTCTTTCTCTCACTCTGTCTGTCTTCCGCCCTGTCTCTCTCTCTCTCTCTCTCTCTCTCTCTCTCTCTCTCTCTCTCTCTCTCTCTCTCTCTCTCTCTCTCTCTCTCTCTCTCTCTCTTCTGTCTCTCTCTATTGCTCCCTCCCCCCCTCTCTCTCCCTGATTGGCTGAGAGTTTTCACATTTTTTCTGGCTATACAGACATACACACCCACACATATTATACATCAAATTGTTCAGCTTGGTCTAAGGAACCCAATGCCCCACACCCCCCTTCCCTGCTCTCTGATTGGTTGAGAGATTTTAAGCTTCTTCTTGCTTAATAGAAATACGCACATACACATATTATACATCAAACTGATCAGCTTGGTCTGATGAACCCAGTGCCCCCCCCTCCCTGCTCTCTGATTGGCTGAGAGAGTTCAAGCTTCTTCTTTGTTAACAGAAATACGCACCCAGACATGTTATACATCAAATTGATCAGCTTGGTCTCAGGAAACCAGCCATCCCCTAGCCCTGCTCTGTGATTGGCCGAGAGAGTTCAATCTTCTTCCAAGTTAACAGAAATACGCACCCAGACATGTTATACACCAAATCGATCAGCTTGGACTCAGGAAACCAGCCGTCCACCATCCCTGGTCTTTGATTGGCTGAGAAAGTTTTGAAACCTTAAAGTTCAATTTCTGCTCTTTCTAACAGTATCTCATTCTGCTAACTTTGACAATTGAACTCATTTTCAACTTCACTTCAGTTCTAATGCATGTTCATCATTTTAAGCTGCTAAACTTACAGTTCAGCTAATTGTGAAAATGTAACTATTAAACTATTCCTACTCAAATACCAGCTGTTTAAACATTTCAGCTGTCCAGTTTTTTAAGCTGTGTACTGAGATTTCAGTTTTCTGATGTTTAGATTTATTTTCTCTTTTCTCCACTTACTTATTTGGCTTTAATACACTTGTTAGTGATTATTTGCTCCTAAATCTTTCAATCTTTTCAGCTCATTTTTACAATTACGCTAAATTTTCGCAGCAGAAAACTGCTTATTTCAGTTCAGCTACTCAGCTATCAGTTTCAAAATTCAGCATATCCTGCTAATTTCACAATTCAACTAATTGTGAAAATTTAACTACTTATACTCAAATATGAGCTGTTTAAACATTTTAGCTACTCAGTTTTTTAAACTATGTTTAGAGATTTCAGTTTTCTGCTGGTTCGGATTTTTTTCCCTATTCTCTACTTACTTTTTGGGCTTTTTAAAACTTTTTAGCAATTTTTGCTCCTAAAACTTCAAATACATTCAGCACATTTTGACAATTAAGCTTAGTTTTAGCTTCAATTCAGCAGTTTCAGCTATTGTATTCAGCAATAAAGCATTCAAACGCATTTCTGCAAGAAATGCAATTTATCTAGTTTAAGTTACTTTTTACTTGTACTTGAGTAAAATTTCATTAAAATATTTGTAGTTTTACCTAAGTGGAAAGTTTTAGTACTTTTTCTACCTGTGGGTGCAGGGCTTCTCATTTGCTACCCTAAGCTTTGGAGTGCGCTCCCTCTCTGTGTGCAGTAGGTGCCATCTCTAGCTTGATTCAAATTTTCTTTTAAGACTTATCTTTATCATTAAGCATTTGATCATTAAACCCTTTTTGTTTTTATCTTTCTTTTTTTCTCATGTTTGCATGGATTTTTTTTTCTAATTTTATGTTTTGTTATGTTTTTTATTTCATTTTCCTCAGCGAGAGATCTGTGTGGTTTAGCTGAGGGAGCTTTGGGTTACCTTGAGCTGGATTGTTATTTTTTCTTCTGTCATTGAGTCAATCTGACATTCTGTCATTTCCCCTCCACCTTAACCCAGATAAAGAAACATGTTCACTCTTCTTTTACTGTTGAACATGAACCAAAAGGATGTCTGGTTGATCTGGAGTTGATGATGAAGAGTGTCGTGTGTTTTGACAGTTAAAATAAAAAATCAGCTGAAGAATCTGTGGAGGAAGGAGACAGGAAGCAGCTCGTGTAGCTTTGACAGGCGTCTAGAATGAGAGGAGAGCCACAGGGAGGACAGAAACAAGGCTGTTGTCCTGGGAGATGTAAACGTTCACCAGCGTTGCTCCAGAGCCATGTGAACATCTAAAATTACCTCCTTGTAGCAGAGCAGAGACTAGGATTTCACCTGGAGAGCCACAGCTCAAGCTGCTCGGTGCCCTCTTCCTCTAAATATAGAGTCGCTCAGTGTTGTAGGTTAATTGGGTCGCATCTTTCTCCTGAAACACCGGCGCTGCTGAGTCCATCCTAGGACAAATTCTGCAGTCAGAATCTGTTAAGGGACAGAACCGAACTTTAAATCCAGAGGGATGGAGACAGGAAGGGAGGAAAGAAGAGGCAGAAGGTCAAAGAGGCTGTCAAGGCAAAGACAGAAGGGTTTAAAACTAAATATGAACCTTTTGTTTTTCTGTGATTAAAAATGATTCTCAAAGTTCTGTTTTGTATTTGTTTGACCTTTGAAAAAAACAACTTTAATTAAATGTTTAAAAACATATTTCATACTTAATTCACATCTTGTACCATTTTGATACTTTTTATATTTTTGTGAATAGTTTAGCAACAGAAAGAAAAACGATAATTTCAACGATTTATCATTTTTTACTGTTTGGTTAAAATCAGGGACTACTGATTATGGTTATATTTAGTTGTAGTTGATCATCTTGACTATTATAAATCCTGTCTGTTGATCTTTTGTTATAATAATTTATTACACAAAACAATTTCCTTTAATTCTGTTTAATGTTAAATAAAACTAACATTTTTAAGATTTGATCTATTATCTTCTGTATTTTTGGGTCAGTTATTTATCTTTATTCACAAATAATTTATTAGAACAAATATAATTTCAATTTTCTGATCAATAAAGGGATTTATTTTGAATAGACCTGCTCCTGTTATTGAGTTTAAAAATAGATAACCTATAATACTTAAATGTGTTGTCATTTTTAAGTTTGTAATGACTGAGTTTAAGAAACGCTCATCTAAACTGTCTTTTTATAACTAGTATTTGAGTTGTCATTTCCTGAAGCTTTCACAGTTTGACACAAGGGGGCGCTGTTTACGTGCATGAGAAATGGGCTGCAGGTTAGTTTCTGATTTAAACTCTTCACAGCTGCATGTTCTACAGGCTCTTTCGAAGCTTTTGTTTGAAAAATAGGGAAAAAAGAAAACTAATCCTTAATCTAATTAAACATTAAACAGTTCAACATCGAACATTGATGAACAACAATACAAAACATCAAATAAATGAATTTTGATCCTGAAAACAATAGCAACAGTAAAGAAAATAAATTGGTGACAAATGAACAAAATTAGTTATGCCATAATATTAGCAAATCAAATGAAATTAAAGTAAGTAAATAAAGAAAATTGAAACTTCAATAAACTAGAATTAAATATGCAAAAATCACCACAAAGAGATGAAACAGCAGAAACCAAAGGATGTAACAGAATAAACTGAGTGGGAAACTGAGGAGTACTTATGGAGGGAGAGGTACTGAGTGAGAATATCTGGGTAGAAGCATGACTATGAAGATAGGAAATAGAAAACAAACCTCAAAACATGACATTTCATTTACTTAGAATAGAATAGAAAAAAATAGTCCTTTATTGTCATTATACTCAAAGGTACAGCAACATTGAGGGTGCTCCCACTGAGCCAGCAACATCAGCATTTCTTCTTGCAATCTGGAGTTGTCCCCTTCGGGAATTATGTGTTTTTTTGGAAATCCGTAATAGTGAAAGTCTTACCCTTTACTGGGATCTTATGACAGCGATACGTCAATTTTTGTTTGTTGTTAAGCCTGACCTCCCATCCCGTAGAGCCCCATGAAATTTGAATTAAGAACTGCTCAGCAACAGCCATTAGTGTATGCTTATATGTTTATGTACAGATGTCAATCACAGAGCGTGCACAAGCATTTGAGAACATACCTAGACTGATGCAGTGTTGGTGACATTTCTTATAGACAAGTAGGTCTTTATTTTATATATATATCCCTGACGAGCCCCCAAGCTAAGATACTGTGCAGAATATATATATATATATATATATATATATATATATATATATATATATATATATATATATATATAAACAGCATAATGTGAAAATAATTGTTGTAAAACATTGTGCTTTAGCTTTGTTGGTCGATAAGAGGTGTGCCTTCATGAACAAGAGGCTTCCAGCCGTAATCAAAGCGGGAGGGGCTTGAGGTGAAATACATTATTCCACCTCTAGATGGTGCTCTCTGACATTGCATTAACAGAAAACTAAACCAAATTAACCTAATTTGAATGCTAAATCATTGAATTACCTGGTTACCATGTTGCCATCAGTGTTGTGCTGCAGTAGATCTATGTTACTGCAGAGAGGAGGAGCAGCACTGGGGGAGTTTGGTAGAGAATTGCCTGATCCTGCCATCTTCATTTAAGGTTGCAGAGTCTGAAGGGAGAGGCAGACAGTGGAGGAGAAACAGAGGGCAAAGAAAATGAGGAGGGACGGGCCGATGAAAATGTTCAAACAGGGTGACTGGAGCCACACAGATGGCTAGACACACACAGAAGGTCAATTATGAAGCTGTGGAGGAGGCAGAGACTGCTCGGAGTCTGTTGTCAAGAACTTGGCTTGTGATGCTGGTGTGAGGATACTTTGCACGTGTGTGTGTGTGTGTGTGTGTGTGTGTGTGTGTGTGTGTGTGTGTGTGTGTGTGTGTATCTCTGTGGATCTCTGTCATCTGTTTTGGACACAGGCGTGGGAACAGCAAAATCCTAGAAAGTTCAAATCAGGATGACAGAGCAAAACCAAAATGACCAAAGTTTAAAGTCCAGGATTTACACTCCCCACTTCTTCTTCATTCACGAGGAACACAAAGTCAGCATTTAGGATTGGATATTAGCCATCTATCGTCCAAGATCACATTTCTTGTCATTTTAATACAAATCCACATCACTCTAGTTCTAAACAATAAAATATATTACATGATATTAATAAAGTTCCTCTTATTTTACCACATTCAATTAGAAGCAGTGTTGCAGCTACAACATCTTTTCCTGCGTTTCCTCAAAGTTTTGAATATTTTGATCAGATTTTCCTGTAAGCATAGGCATTGTGATTAAAGAATTAAAATACAATTTTCCCTAAAAAAAAAAAAACAGGAAGGGAGCGAAATAACATGTCAGTCAAAGCTTTTATAAGAGAATCCTTCAAGTTTCCTCTGTAGAAGAAAAGAGAGAGACAAATGCAAAGTCAAACTACGAATGGTAAAGGGCAGATGTTATGTGGGGGAAACACACACACACACACACACACACGCACACACACGTGTACAAAAATAAACTCTTATCTACATAGATACTATCCCTGTCATCGGAATAACTCCACTGAAAATATCTAACACACTTGTTTGTTTCTATGCACCTATGGGGACATCACATTAACGCAACGCTGACTCTAAATTCTAACTTCATCAGATTATTTACAAATAGTTTTAGCAATAAATTGGTCACAAACAGGAAATGAAAAAACAAAACCTCTTATCAGCCTCTGGTGGTATCTCAGGTCACGAACTGCTCACCATCTATCTGAGAAAACCCAAAGATCTCAGGCTGTTCAGCCGTAATCCCACAGAGCACCCCCCTAACAAGTGCATCAAAGGTCTAAATCTGTATTCCCTCCTATAAAGAGCAGGATTACTTTTATAACACATCATCAGTAAAGTAAAAAATGTCTCTGAATGGTCAAAATCCAGCTCATGATCTGTTAGTGAGTCTGATAAAGTCTAAATCACAATAACAGACAGATCCAACTACGGAAGTCAAGGGGAGCAAAGTTAGAAACTTTTTTTCATAACTTCACTATGCTTTATTTTCTCAAGATAAAGGAATATTCAACCTCTAAGTGAAATTTAGTCTGTGGCCATATTCCCCAGAGTTAGATAAGTGGGAAAAATCATTTTGTAACCAGCCCAGTCATTCTCCTATCTGTTAGCTTTAGCTTAGCATAAACAGTGTAAGTGAATGTTAACAGCTAGCAATTGTGTGAAAAAGTCGTTATAACACAACAATGATAATACATTTTTCTTGGTGACCTCAATAATCATATTGACTACAAATGAAAATAATAAGTAACATGTAGGTATTACAGGAGCCGATTTAGACTTGGGACTAAATTACGACAAAGCGCCATTGTAAGCCGCTGCTGCAAGGCACAAGGACAAGAAGCAGCATCCCCAAAAGACACATGCTAACGTAGACACAGCTGCACTGAGTTTTTACTGCCGTAGTTTGAGTGCTTCACATACAGCAATACAGTGTTTCACAGAATTCCATCCCATGTGGGACGAAGAAGACAACTTGGTGCCATGGGAATTCTTCCAACAACACCCGTGGAGAAAATAAATCAAGATCTGGTTTGAGAGGAGCATGTCGCACCAGAGGACTACAATGAAAGAATTAGGATCATTAATGGAGTATTTTTTATGACTTTCAAAAAGTTACCATTCACTTACATTGTTTATGCTAGGCTAAAGCTAACGGAATACTGCCAGATTAGGAGAAAGACTGGCATTGCTACAAAATTCTTTCATTGTCGTTAGATAAAAGGTATTTATTTATTTGTTTGTTTGTTTGTTTTGGCCTGGCTAAGACCTTTTGGTCATGATGATCGGAAATGAACAACAACATTATCTTAAGAAAAACTCATTTTCTCAGATTTTGCTTTATTGGGTTTCTGTGGAGGGGTAATGAGTATTCAGTAGCTTATAGTCAGAACGATGTCATTTTGGAAACATCAGGGAGAATTTACCGTAGAAAAATATATAATTTTACTGGGAAAAAAATGTAAGGTCACTAGTTTGAAACAGGAATATGATTACAGAAAATCTCATAAACTGGTGCATCGTCAACAATAAATATGTGAAAACACACGCATACACACATGCACGCACACACGCATACACACATGCACGCACACACGAATACTCAGACATGGGTGTGGGTGTACTGGTCTCCCTTCCAGTCCAATCCAGAATAGACTATTGTTAACTTCAAGTGACAAAGAGAGGAAGAGAGTTTGGAAAAGTCCCTCTAACCCACACGAGCGAACGTTTTAGAGCCAGATTATGTGAAAAATGGAAGAATGTGTTCAAAGTCTGTGAATCACCGTGTGTCTGTTCCATTGTTCTAACAGTTTTTATCCAAGCCTACAAGCATCTCCACCCATCAGATACGTCCTCATCCTCCATCCATTAGTCTTATCATGTTTCCAAACGGCTCCTTGAGCCATTTCTGTCCTGATTGTCTCCATCCCTTCCATTTCTCTGCAGCTCTTTATAAGTTGTGTTACCTCTTCAGTTTCCTCCTCAGACACACGTTCCTTCGGCTGCGTTGGCATCAGAAACAAAGGGAAATATGAAAGCTTTCGTACTTCAATGGCTGCGTATTTGATGTTGGAGAGGAAGTTTTTTCATGACGGTCCAAGGTGTAATTAGGGTTTCCTCTGACAAAGAGCTGCTGCCCTTGATGGGCCTTGTGTGGATTAACTACAGAAGCACCAACACCTTTAGTGTTGTTTAAAGGCACTTAAGTATCCTCGCCCTGTGACCGAGGCTTGTTTGAGGTGATCCCTGAGGTTTGTGACACAGATGAACCAACAGCCTTTTCATCAGGCTGAGATGGAGCTCTCAGATGTTTACGGTGTTTTTGTACAACCTGGAATGCTAAATAAAACGAACCTAAATGGTTTAAAGGTTTTGAGTCCATCCTGCTATAATGCGTCATCATCTGCATACAGTTTGTGTGTGAGCAGGTGAAAGTCGAAAAATTAGAACATCGTTCAAAAGTTCATTTATGTCAGTAATTAAAGTCAAAAGGTGAAACTAATATGACTTGTTACATGCAAAGCCAGATATTTCAAGCCTTTATTTGTTCTAATTGTGATGATTATGGCTTACAACTGATGAAAACCCCAAATTCAGAATCTCAGATAATTAGAATAGGTGGAAGAAAATGCATTATCTCCCCTTTTTTTATAAAATAAAATCAGCATCATCAGAATCTAATTCAGACAGAAACACAGATTTTTTTTTTATCAGCTTCCTGATCTGATTGTCAAACTAAATAAAAACTATATTTGTTTATGTGTTTTTAAATAACTTAAAACCTGGTTTAATTATTTTTTTAATACATTGTGTGACCTTGAATCTTTTATTGCTGTGTACATGTTATTTCATAAGTTTCCGCCTCATACATCAATACTGAATTCCTTTGTTTTGGTTCTAAATTTAGGTTTTTTAAGGACTTCAGTTCCTTATTCTAACTACTTACTCGCTTTTCAAGCATTCTTTGAATATTTGTCGATGAGGTATTTTCCTTAGGTTTGTATGATAAATAACAAGTAAAGCGATTATTAACAATGATTCTCAAAGCTCTTTTTTTAGTAAACAAAGATCCCCAGAATTCTGCACAGCAAGTTCAGTAAAGCTTCAAGTTTTGAATTTAAAATAGCCTGTGTGTTTACATTTGAGCAACTGTGACACAAACTGAGATGAGCCATCATTTTAAACTATTGAACTATAACAAAATCTCATCTGTAAGAGTCATTTTTTCAAGCAATCTTTGCTTTATTATAAATGTACAGGAGCAAACTGTCAGGTTTCTATGTAGCAGTTGACCCATGCTGATCAGTGAAGATCTTTCTTTGAGCTGCCTGATGATTCTGAACCTTTCATGTTTCTGTGGCTCAGCCCTTCATCTGCAGCTAAACTGTACATTTGATTCTATTAACACCTGCAGCTGCCTGCTAACTTTGACCTTCTAACAATCATCTTTAATTTCACTCCATCATTGGCTCAAGCTCACAGGACAGAGTCATAAGCTTATTTTACACCATAACCATGCACTTACCTCTCTCTGCTCTATTACTGTAACACAGTTTGATAGTGATAGGGCTTCACAGATGAATGATACAGCTGCTGCAGAAAGGAATGACAGCTGCACAAAGATTTACCCTAAAAACAAAGAAAAAAGCAGCAACTCGTTCTCTTGAGAAGAGGCGACAGCACCGTATCACAACCAAATAAAAACCTGCTGCATTTTTATTTTGTGCATTTTTATTTTGTGTAAGCTGCAATAATCAAACAGAATCACCCAATAAATAAAACTTAAAGAGTGAGTAACACCTAAATCAACTGTTTTTTGCTGATAACCTGTCCAGATGAGTGTCTAATAGTGCTGTAGACATGTGTAGTCATTATTTTGGCAGTTTAGTGCAACTTAATTAAAATTTTATATTTCAGCCTCAAACCGTAATTATATCTTCAGGTTAAAACTCTGTTCCACATTGATTTGCAATCAGCCACAGCTGATGGCTGTAGAGCTGCAGGGTGACGACAATCTTTTCCTCTGACATTTTTCTCAACTGGATCCACATTTTATGCTTCAACCACACTTTTACAAAATGATTTGCATTTTTGTCCCCCAAATATTAACATTGAAAAATTGGTTTGGCCATCGAGCATCAATTGGAACAAGGACTAATTTTCACTTTTTCCTGGAATCGTTCAAATTTTTAAATTCCGATTCCTAGTTTCGATACCATAGCCACCGAATACCAATGAAGAAGAATCCGCCAGAAATGTTTGAGCTGCAGCGCAATCATGGAAAATGTGTGGAGGTTCCTAAAATGTGGCTTCATGGGATGTTCTAATTGATTTCCCGCCAATCAAAATTGGCTGATCTCCGTGAAAAAAAGTGTGATCTGCTAAAAACAATCAACGCCTTTCAGAGTCGAGTATACCAACCTATCGCTCATACTTCGTAGCCGGCAGAGACCCTGTGTGCAGCATCGCGTCCTTCAAACTGTGCAAGCGTGCAGCAAAAACAGTCTCAAGCTTCTACTCCATCTGTGGGAGTGATGTAAACTTTGCATCCTGCAACAAAAAAATACAGCGCTGGGGAAGCTCGTTAAAACGATTCAACACAACGAATTTAGTACGACTTTTAAAGACCAAATTCTGGGCAAAGTGAGGTGAGTTTTCAAGGCTCACTGCAGAAATAAAGAATCTCGATGCAACAGTCAGACGCAGCCATGCCCAGTTCTGGCCACATGGGTGCCCTAAGCGTAATTTTATTTTGCCTCCCATCCGTTAAGATGGCAGATCCCCTCTGTTACCGACGTGGTGGGGGGAGTGGGTGGTGGTTTTCATAAGCCTGATTGGTTAGTGCCCCCCTGGCCACTTGGTGCCCTACGCACAGTGTGCGATGCATGTGGGCGGAGCTAACACCGCTACACTCACCAACACTCGCCTCTATGAGCGTGACAGGCAGGAGGCTGAGCAATAAACCCAAAAAAGAATTATCATGCTGGATCTCTGTGTGGGGACGACACCGGCTTCTGCCCGCTACTATCTATTATCTTATTCACTGGCCTGTTGAGAGTTTTATCGTTTCTGTTAGATTGTTACTGATAGCAGCTAAATTTGAGTGTTTCAGTTTTCCTTTCGACTGAATCGTTGCTGCAGCATGTTGGTGCAGATTCTCAGTCTCAGTAGCACTCATCATAATTACATAGTGTGTGTGTGTGTGTGTGTGTGTGTGTGTGTGTGTGTGTGTGTGTGTGTGTGTGCGTGCGTGTGTGTGAGTGAGCTATAGGTCAGTAAAAGTGCAATCGTCCCCTATAAACAAGTCAACTTGATGGGAGAATGATCACAAACCATCTCAGGACGCTCTGACATGTGGGCACTGATGTGAAAAAACTGGTTCTGCTTTTCACACTGAGGATGACTTTGGAAATTATCTCAAAAATATATCAGCTTTTTGTTTCCACAGCGTAAACAGTCATACCTGTGTTTGTCACAGATTGACACTTGATCAATGTGCGTGCTGATGGAAATCTCCCAAGATAAATTGTTGTACTCCGGACGTCAGCGGGAGGGAGAAAATTTGGGCACTTGAGCAACACGTGAAACAGAAAAGCTTCCTATAAGAAGAAGAAGAATACAAGTGTTGTGCAAAGTCATGTTTTACAGGAAGTAGTTCAAAGTTCAACTCACACAAAAATGAAACGGCCATAATTTCTATTTATTTAACAAATAAATATCTGATTTATCCATAATATTTCATCTAAAGTCCCCCCAAAAGCTGCTCTTTTTCATACTTTGCTCTTGTTTTTCTCCCATAAACGTGACAAAAATTGTGACCAAAACATATTTTTCCAAGATATTTTTTATCTAAATCACTTTCAACCTATAAGATTAGTCAGAAAAGCACTTTTCATGTAATTAAGTGTAACAGAAAGTGCTTTGCTGCTAAATAACGAAATATCAAGACCATGATTAAAGCTTCATAATGCTTCGTTCCAGATCTTATTTAGGCCATTAATTAGTCAGGGTGTTATTCGTTTACACCACTAAGGCTTAAGGTTCGTGTCCTAAAGGTTTTTAAGGTTAAAGCACTCAGGTCAAGATTATCGGGTGAAAAAAGCCTCATTAAGTCCAAAGTTAAAGAAAATATATCTAAAAAAATAAATAAAAGTGTTGTGGAATTCCTGTCTTTAGTTTTACTCTGAGTTTGATCAAAAAAACTTTTCTTTGCTTCAGATTTTTGTCAGAAACACACCTGGAAAGATTTAAGTGGTTACATAAAGCATTACGGCAGAAAAAAATGTGTAATTTATTTGCCGTTAGAAAAAAAGTAAATAAATGAATTAATTTTAAGGTAGAAGTAATAGTTTTTGCATTGTTCTAATGTTTTAACAAAATAGATTTTTTTTATCTTTTCAACAAAGCCAATGACATTTTATGGGAAGTCCCAAAAACAAAGTCATTTCACTAAACAAAAGCTCTGATCAAACAACAACTGTTGGACCTGATGAACCCTTGTTCTACATAGAAGCAGGGGTCAAAGTTCATTTACTTAGTTTATAAGATGGCAAATATGTTGGTGTGTGTAATTAAAGGGATACTAAGTAGTGTTGGTGCTTTTAGCACCCCCTAGTGTCTGTTAGTGAAACCAAAAGTGAAACCTATCTCCTTGCTGTGCGTTCGTCTTTTTAACACCTTAATCTAACTGCTGAAATGTCTCCTCAGCCTTCATTAGTGTCTACAGTAGGGATGGAGAGATTCACCGATCTGAGCCGGTGGTTCGTTCATGACGTTAGCGATGCGACTGCACCGGTAGCTTCAGTGCGCACCGGTTATAACTGACGGCTGTATCGCAATGTATCTTCCCGTACGTGCCTCTCATCGGTTAAAACCATGGTTACATCGATTACTTCGTTGTTTTCCTGCTATGTCCTCGTTTTTTGAGGCGCATTGAACGCACCGTCCTTCTCTTTTAGCGGAGGCCAGGTGGTGCGCCGCCGCAGTTAGAAAAACCATCGTGGGACAATATTAACCGATGTACGAGCTTCCTGTCTTGTCAAAATAAAACTTTCTAAAGTCCGTGTGACCGGTTTCTGCAGCAGCGTATTCTTCTGAGCATTCTTTTTGATCTACACAACTAAAGCTTTGTGTGAGGTAATTTAAGATAATTCCTTATTATTGTAACATTTGTGCAGAACTAAACACCAGACAGAATGACGTTTTGGTTCAGAGAAGTTCATTAAACAGCTGAGATGAACTCACATCTCAGCTTGGACTTTTCTCTTAAAGGAACAGTACCATTAGGCTACAACAGCTTTTAATATTGCCACATATGGATCATTACCATATTTAGAAGTGTTTTCAAATTTTTACTGTTTCATAATAATTCCAAATAATTGAAAAATGATGAACTCTAATAATTTTCTGATTCTGTTGGTTTATTTTTCTGTCTAAACCTAGTGTCAACCCCCTTATTTCAAGTATTGTAGCAATAATGTTATGTATAATATGTAAAATATCACTGATGATGTGCATTGTCTTTTAATGTTGAATTTATTGATTAATCAAAAACAATAGAGGATCAAATACATCCTTCACAGAGGAGAGGGAAAATCATTTTGATATTTAAAAATCAGATGTGGGCTGGAAAATCTTTTTAATGTGTTGAATCGTTTAAAATAGCATCATGAAATGTATCGAATCGAAAATCGTTTTCAAATCATTAAAGAATCGTCAGCAGGGATGAATCGTATCGAATCGTATCGCCAGAGGGTTTACCGTATCGTTAATGTATCGTATCGCCAGTAGCGTATCGAGATACGTATCGAATCGGCCTCAGTGGTGGAGATTCACATCCCTAGTANGAGAAGTTCATTAAACAGCTGAGATGAACTCACATCTCAGCTTGGACTTTTCTCTTAAAGGAACAGTACCATTAGGCTACAACAGCTTTTAATATTGCCACATATGGATCATTACCATATTTAGAAGTGTTTTCAAATTTTTACTGTTTCATAATAATTCCAAATAATTGAAAAATGATGAACTCTAATAATTTTCTGATTCTGTTGGTTTATTTTTCTGTCTAAACCTAGTGTCAACCCCCTTATTTCAAGTATTGTAGCAATAATGTTATGTATAATATGTAAAATATCACTGATGATGTGCATTGTCTTTTAATGTTGAATTTATTGATTAATCAAAAACAATAGAGGATCAAATACATCCTTCACAGAGGAGAGGGAAAATCATTTTGATATTTAAAAATCAGATGTGGGCTGGAAAATCTTTTTAATGTGTTGAATCGTTTAAAATAGCATCATGAAATGTATCGAATCGAAAATCGTTTTCAAATCATTAAAGAATCGTCAGCAGGGATGAATCGTATCGAATCGTATCGCCAGAGGGTTTACCGTATCGTTAATGTATCGTATCGCCAGTAGCGTATCGAGATACGTATCGAATCGGCCTCAGTGGTGGAGATTCACATCCCTAGTCTACAGGAGCGGTTCATCACTAAATCAAACACATCAGCTGTGTTCATGATCTAAAACATGCTGGAAGCAGGCATGTCAGCTCCACTTTTTCTAAGTCCAACAGGGGTGGACCGTCACTCTGGAGTTGCAAGTGCGGTATTCTGGCCACAGAGGGCGGTGGGGGTCTGAGTGACGTTTCATTAACCCTGTAAAGGGTCATTTTAGCACAAACTGGCTCTAGAAAATGATTTAAAAATATAAAAAAGTTGCATAGTATGGCTTTAATGTGGGAATTTGTGGTACAACAAAATAAAAGTAGCTCCATCATTAAAACAAAGAGACAGATTCAGGTTAAACTGTCGACTTTTACACCAAAGTTGGTTCACTTGATTCAAAGCTTTTTCTGATGCTCAGAAAGCTCTGACACCATCTGTGGTGTGTATTTGTGTGATTTTTATGAATGTGTGTGTGTGTGTGCGCGCGCGTGTGTGTGTGTGCGCGCGTGTGTGTGTTAGGCTTTAGTCTTTGATGTGTCCTGTATAGGTCTGTGCATGTCCTTCTCCCTCTGTAGATTGCTCTGTATCCCTCTGCTCTGACATCTGGACTGGTGCGAAACAGCTGTGTCTGCTGCAGTCCCTCTTGGGATTTATAGCTTCTACACACACACACACACACACACACTCCCTCACATAACCTCTGCTTTCTTATCTCCCTACAACATCCAACTTTATCCCTGTACCTAATTCATCTTCCACCTCTCTGATGAGAAGAATCTTTGGGGATTTCAAGACGCCTCTGGTCAGAAACTTACTGGGACGTGGACAGGTTGTGTGAGCAGGGCCAAGTTTGTGTTTAATAATCCAGCTGCATGTATGAAGCTGCATCCTTCCTTTTATGCCTGTTGCACGAGCGTGTGTGCAAGCATATACATGCGGACACTAAACGTTCCATGTATTTAGTACTCATGCATCCCCGTGGCAAACATTCCTCACCCTCTGATCTTCAGCTCTTCCCCTTCTCCTTTCATCCCTTTCTTTATCTCCTCCTCTTTTCAGGTTTCCTCCACTTGTCACCGTCCTGGAGGCAGGCAGCCATCTAATAGAACATTCTGGTTTATGTCTGTTTGGAGGGAAAACTCAATACTTAAACCCCTTGCCTCTCTCTCACACTCTGCTATTTGAATCACAATGGTATTTAGTAATTTACTGCAAAATAATATATGATAACACCTCTTATGGGACATCAGCAAACTGAACAGGAGAAAGCCAACACATCAAACCAAAAAGTGTTTGGTCTGTGGACGATGGTGACCCAGTAGAAGAACCAACTTTCAAATTAGAAAAAGGTGTTGTCATCAGTAATGGATCAAGTGTTTACACGGTGGAAGAAGTACTTGGATCTGGGGCGTTTGGAGAAGTCGCTAAATGTACAAAAGTGGGAACCAATGAGATACCTGCAATAAATCTTGTGCCAAACACATGAAGATGAAGAAAAATCATTAAAAAATATTCATAAGTTTGACCCCGACAAAAAAAAATTTGATCAGGTTTTATGATGACCTTCAGAGGCAGCTTTTGCTTTGATTTTGAACTATTAGACCTGAGTTTGTACGATCTACTTGACACTAATGGTCCCCTCCGAGTGTGGCTGAGAGCTGAGCCATCACACAACAGATGTTTGTAGCTCTCAGCGCACTGACATAAAATCAGACAACATTATGATCGTTGATCATAGTTCACAACCGTTCAAGGCAAAGCTGATTGATGTTGGACTTGCTTGTAAAACAGCAAAGTTATCACAGTGAGCTACCTTTCAGCCTATTGGCTACAGAACACCAGAGGTTTAATTGGGTGTTCAAAAATGCTAAAGTGTGGACATGTTTGGTCTTGGCTGCACATTGGTGTTTTTGTTTGGACATTTATTTCCCTTATATAGTGATTATGCATCAGGGTCATGGTGAGGTCAGCCTGACAAAAGTCTACTAGATGTGGGGGATAGAGCTGAATGATTGGTGAGATGGTTCAAAAAAGCAGACCAATTTTTGACACCATCAGTTCTCTGGATGACTCAAGAAAATCATTTAAAAATATGAAAAAGTTGCATATATGGCTTTAACCTGTTCAGGCTGACTTTTGTATGACCTTCTTTTGATTCTCCATCACTACCTTCTCTTCATTCTGCTCTTTCTACCAATTCTGCCTTTTTCTTTTTACCTTTCCTCACAGTTTTTTAAATCAGAAATTTGATTTCTGAGTGATTCAAAGACTCATCTGATAGAAAATCAGAAAAATGTGCTTTTCTCACACACCGTACCCTCCTGGAGTCATGTGCCTTACAACTGGTCCTAGTTTATGTGGGACCCTCATTCAGAACTTCCTTCTATCCCCATCCTGTTCAGCTTGAATGTGTGAGGACAACCCAAAAGAGAAAAAAAAGACACGGTGTTCTGAGAACTTTAATTTGTGACGAAGCTCTACTTCTTATCTGATGAGTTGATCAAAAGTGAATCACGGGACAAAGAAATAACCGGTTAGGTTCAAACAGAAGTTTGTAGAAGCAATCGAAGTACCTGGAAAAAGGCTTGGTCACTGCAAGAAAATGGGACCTCGAAAGCAAAGATAAGAACCAGTAAAACTTGCCATGAGGATAAGCATCACTGGAAAACCTTGTGACTATTTTCTAATGATATTTAACGTAAATAAATTCTTCCTTCAAAATCAGATCTTAAATACAAGGAAGTATCAATCACTGTCAACAGCCAAATGCCTGAACAGCAGTGACCTGGAAGAGCTCTGGTTGCTCTTCAATATTTGAACAAGAAAAAAAAAGATGCCACAGATACTCTCACACACACGCACACACACACACACACACACACACACACACACACACACACACACACACACACACACACACACACACACACACGTCAAATGAATGTAACACATGGCTCTTATGGGACGTACCTTTAATGTAAAACGCAGCACGTTAAGCTCACAGATTGAACACTTGTGTGAATCAATTTTTAAATCGGAGACATTTCTGCATGTGCTTAACTTTTTATCTCAAAGATTTATGTGTCCAAAGTGTTCTGAGGCAGAGAGGGAGTAACAGACTAATTAGACACTGTTCTTCAGTGTGTGTGTGTGTGTGTGTGTGTGTGTGTGTGTGTGTGTGTGTGTGTGTGTGTGTGTGTTTGTGTGTGTGAGAGATTGACTGCGTCTCCCATTATAGCTACAGAGCAGTGATTAGTCTTGTCTGTGAGCTGATTAATATTCTCTGGAGATGCCGAGAGAGGTGAGGGAAATGATTATGGGATGGACAGATAATGGAAAGTTAATGCCCCTATGGATCACACTGTCAGAACCGAGGGAGTGTGGGAGGAAGAGAGAGAGAGGGAACTGGGGGAGAGAAATATGCAGGTACGGAGAGCAGAAATACGTCCAGAAAAGAGGCTGGAGTGAGAGGTGGAGGTAGAAGAGATAAAGAGATGTACAAAAAATAAGTTTGCAGCCTAATTTAATGATCTTTTCTCTGTTTTTACTAGATTTTATGCCTTCATGTTGGAAAAACTTCTATAGTTTACACAGTAATGATTTTAACACCATTTAGCAGCTGCTAATGTCAATTGCAAGGTAGGATTCATTGCTTAATATCAGTAACGATTCTCTCAAAGTTGGATATAAATTACATGTTTACCAAGAGTAAAAAAAACTAGTGCTGTCAGATTAATTTTTTTAGATTAATTAATTATGACCTGTAATTAATTAATCTAATTAATCTCTTTTAATCTCACCTACTAATGGCCTCATTTTGATGTATTTTTATTTAAATTCATTACATTATTGTGGCAGACTAAAAGATTAATATATAACAAAAAAACTGGCTTTATAAAGTCATTTATTGTTTAACAGACTTCTAAACCTTTCTTTTACATCACCAAGGCACAATCATACTGTAAAACATCAGGTCCATATAGAATAATCTAAGTTAACACATCAAGGAACACTTTTTTTGAGCAATGCAAACGGTGATCACAGAACTCGTTACTAAAACATTTATCTAAAATTAAAATAGACCTGTACATTACAGATAGCATATCAAAACTGACAGTTTATCACAAAATATTACGCTTTTTCACAACATCTGACATGTGGTATGGCATGATAGTTAAATATAAATATAATTACATAAAATAAATAAAGTTTTAAATAAAAAACATCAACAGGCAGGCTAGAAAAGTCCCAGTGAAGTTATAGATTAAAAATTAGATTAACGCAATTAAAAAAAATAACACACTAAATGTGTAATTAATTAATCTCAATTAATGCGATAATTTGACACCCCTATAAAAAACATCTAAATTGTGTATTATAGTTCTTTATTAAATATTCAGTTCAACTAATCCCATTAATGAGACTACCAAAGCTTGATCTTAAAGTTTGAAAGAAAAAAAAAACTTCTTGAAATGTGTCCAATCAGAAACTGACGTTGGCATCAGGGTCAAAATGTATCTAAGTTGTGATCAGGCGACAGGCCCAGCTAGCAGTAAGACAGCTGAGGACAGTGAAAAGAAGGGGGAGACAAACGGAGGCGGTGTTGCAGTGAGGGTGGGTGATGGATGGAGGAAGGAATCAAGATGTTGAAGTAGGCGGATGTTGTTGATGCAGGTTGTTCAGAAAGTGTGAAGCCAAAGGAATTTAAAACAATCATCAAAAAGAGCTACCAAAACAGAAAGTACCAAGGTTGAAAGACAACACACGTGGATGTAACTGGAAACCATCTTTTATGCTGTTATGCCACTTCTCATCAACCCAAGCAGTTTCAGTTTCACACTTTTATCGTAAAATTTTAGTGTCTATTGTGAAATTTGAAAATCTATTACCCATAATTTTACTTGACAACCTTAGCTGATGGTGTTTTACTGTAAAATATGCATCTCTTTCTTACAGTGTAAGCTTGAGTGAGTTCATAATAACTATATTTGCCATGGAACGTACAAGTCGTCTCCACCTTGACCTGCTTCCTCACCGTGGAGGAGGCGTTTGGGTGCCCCATGATCCCAGGAGTTATGTTGTCTGGGTCACTTTGCCCCTGGCAAGATCTTCCTTGGGAATTTTGTCCCAGGTTAAAGGGGAGAACTAGAATGGTTCAGAAGGCCCTCCATGGAAATTACATCTGAATCCCATACATAGCTGGATGGTTAGCATGGAGCCAAGCCTGGGGTTTGGACCCATGTGGAGCCTGACTGGGTCCAGTCCGGACCGGTTACATGAGCTCATCTGTGGACCCATCATGAAGCTGGAGCTTGTGAAAGAGATTGAGCGGTATCACATACATTTAGTCGGACTTACCCTGACACACATCATTGGAACCAGAACTCTAGGCACAGGAAGGGGTTGGACTCTCTTCTATGCTGGGAGACGAGATGACTGGTTAGTCCCCAGACTCTCTGCCCATATGTTGGTGTTTACCCTGAGAGGCAAAAGGGTAGCTTCCCTGCACCTTACAGGTTCTGACTGCTGTTTGAGCTCATGCTAATAATTTTTAGCCTAATAAGTCATTTGAACTGCAGCAATTATTACATCATATGTGGTGGGCACACTTGACTTACTTGTATGACTGCATCAAAACTGAATCAAGATCAGTTACGTTGAAGTTTCAATGAGTCATTAATGGCAGCAGGTGTGGGCTACGCACATGGTTTCTTCCTTCCTTACACTCTGAAAGTTACCAACAACGTGGACCAAACACAAAATCATCACAAAAAAAAAAATTCCTGGGGACAGTAAGTGAAGGAAGTAACAAGCCTCTTTCAAAAAACAATGACACCACTTTGCGACATAGTGGAGGAGACATCAGGGAGCCTTTGGCCATTCATAAGTGGTCAGCTTGTGGCGTGATCATGTGTTTGTCACAAAGGATTCCACGATGGTGGTATAAAGGGGGTGTGGGGGGCGGTCTCAGCGCTGTCGACGCGCCGTCACGTCCTTTTAGCTTGGACTTAACTTGTTTTTATCCCAACTGAAGCCACGCATGATGTGCATGACATGATACTGAATCATAATTGTGAAAGACATGGATATTATAAATAAATATCAATAAATCTAAAGGCAAATTATTAAATTCCCTATTTATTATTATTTTATTATTATTATTATTATTTTTTTATTATTATTACAATTGGTTGTGGGTTTTTTGGACAGCAGCTATTCGTTGACGACACGTTGAATCTTTACGGGTCAGAAGTTCAACACAGATTTAACGTTTTTTTAATCTTTGAGTGACTTTTTCAAACACAGTTGTGTTTGTGCCCTGAACTATTCAGTGAAACAGCACTGACATTACTGTTGTCATTGTTCCTTAAAATATGTGCATATTTGCCAACATCTGCCATAATTGTCTTCTCTTTTTTAAACCGCGGCCTAATAATTGACCTTTTGTTTATGTGTAGCCATCTGTGTGACTCCAGCCCTCCGGTTCGAGCAGATGAGTCTTGTTGGGGAAAATTAGAGAGCTGTTCATTGTTCCCCGTCTTTCTCCATCTCTCGTTCTGGTTTAAACCCCTGCTCCATCACTGGCGTAGGAAAAACTCTGGAATTTCAAACACGCACTTTGTGCTTCCTTTATTTTCCTGATGTTGCTAAGGTAGTACTTCCTGTCTCTGGTGCTGGGAAAACAGGGCTCCACTGCAGAAAAAAACATGCTCCACACAAAACATGTTCACATGCACACAGAGACACGTGACACACACTTCAACAAATACAATGTAATGCTTGTAAAGGGCAGGATGGAGATGCAATAGGAGTCAGGCAGATGTACGAAAAAATACTAATAACACAAAACTTTATTGTAACTGGCAACTAATCCTAAATCCTCTGTTGGCTCACAAAAATTCCATATTTTTCTATAAAAAGCTTTTTTTGTGGTGAAATATTTGAATTAGGGGTGGGACGCGATTAAAAAAATTAATCTAGTTAATTAGAGGCTTTGTAATTAATTCATCTTGATTAATCGCATTTTAATCGTTCAAAAAAATTTGCCCCAAAGCAATTTTTTAAATTAAAGGTATTGACGCAGAAGGTTAGGGTTAAGGGTCATGAAGAGGGATTTCCAATAACTCATTTGATTGTAGTTTTGTTTGGAGCACGTAAGAAAAGGTTTGTATTGTCTTGTAGCCAAGATTCTGAAGGTTTTTTAGAGGTGCAGCTTGACGATATTTAATATATATTTAGGGCATGTGTTTTACTGCTGAACTTCAACATCCCCCAATTGGGGGACCGTCAGGCCCAATGGTTAAATGCATTAATTTTTTTCTAATGAATTAATCATAATTAAGGCGTCCACCTCTGATTTTAATACAAAGAATAACATTTAATTTTGGGGATATTGTGTTTAAATTTTAACTTAAATAAAAGAAGAAGAAGCAACCTTTTTTTTAACACCTCAAGATAAAAATCACGAGGCGCTTCACAAGAACTAAAAATTAAGAAAATATTTTAAAATATAAAAAATGCGAAAAGAAAAAATGTATATTAAAAAATAGTGATTAAAAAAATTATTTAAACCCCATGATTTTATTGGTCGATTATTTTCTAGTTTCTTGGTCTTGGAGATAAATCTGAGTCCATTACACGCGTACTTTATTGTTGTTTGCTGCATAAACTCAAGCTTTAAACTTGGTTGTCTACTTTTTAGTGAAAGTCGTTGAGGGTGTGTGGTTATATCTACTATTAAATAAAATAGAAACAGAAATTATTAATAGAAACCATTTGTTTTAGTATTTAACCATTATTTCTATTAAAACAGTTTAATTGAGCATTTCTTGTTAAGCCTCAAATTAATAAACTTTCTACTTTCTACTGATTGCTGAAAACTTCACAAAATCAACTTGAAAGAGTCTGAAGTGGAGCTTGATAAAGATTTATTGGGGTTAGGGTCAAGTTTAGTCTTATGTCATAAAAATAAGATTATCTTTTCTTTTCTTTTGTTCGTTGCCTTGTACAAGAAAACACTGACAATAAAACTGCTTTGTTTTTGTTTTTCAACTCCCTTTTTGTCTCCTTTTTTGACAGACACACCGGGTTCGTGACCCCAGCTAAGTCACAATGGGACTCTGAAATGTCGTCCTGTTGTCGTTTTGTCAGACTCATCTTTTTCTCCCGGCCTCTGGTCCTGACAGCCTGTGACAGTACGGAGAGGGACCCAACACAAAGACACAAACAGACTCTCTTTCTTTGAGTCACTTGCTCACAAACATGTCCTTGTTACCATGAGTCTTCGGTACTTATCAATTTTCTGAGTAGTTCCCACAGTTAAAGACAGGCACCACTCAGCAGCCTGGAGGATTTTTTTGTGGTTTCTTTGAAAAGTACAAAAAAAAACTGTTGGATCTAAAGATGGAAACATCAAATTTGTGTTTTAAAAAATAATAAAATAAATCACTGAAGTACAACCAGATAACAAGGCCACAATACAAACAGCTGCACATCTAACCTACAGGTAAACACATGACTAAATGATGCAACCATGCAAGGATCACAAGGTACGCTTTGAATGAAATGAAGATAAAGCGCTATATGGATTACGCTGTTATGTTAGGTCGAGTATATGATGCATACCCAGATGGTGCTTATATTTTGACAGGTTTGCATGTAATGCTCTCTGTTTACATTCATTGAGGTCAGTTTTCTTAGATGACACTATTTTGCAGGCTGCACAAGAACACGTGACAGAAGTTTATATCATTAAATTGACATATTAGGCAGTTATGTTGTTCATTAACCAGCAATTCAGAGGAAAACATTACCTGTAGAACATTAATGTTCACATTTGTCTCAGCAGTGTTTGCTGTTGCAGCGAAGGGTTGAAGTTGCAGGGTCCATGTGGCTGAAGCAAGAGATTAAGGCCCAATCCCAATACTCGCACTGTGTCCTACGGTCTTCTGTGAAGTGCACTTGGAGGAAGTGCGCAGTAAGGGTTTGAGTGAGTAGTACACAAGTGTGCCGAATTGGGGCAGGGAGTGGGAAGGATTGTGTCATCGACCACGATGCATGCCAGGATGCTGGTCGCTTTTAAAAAAATCTTTATTAACAACTTTCAAACAAACAAACAAACAATTATTTGACAAAATTTACCTTCATTGATGTCCACATTAAATCTTAGTCTAAAACATTGAAAGCATGGATAAATATCAATAATCGTCCTAAAATTAACTTCTTTCATTTGAAAGTACATATATTCTGAAAAGCCACTCGAGCCATTGCTCCACCTTCTTCCCACACAGCAATGGATTGTGGGTAATACCCTTGGCCGAAGTTCACATTGATGCAGACTTGGGTGAAGTGTGGATCAGGGTAGAAAAGGGGCGTGGTCAACTTCCGCACTTGAGAATCGGGACAACCTATGCACTCGCAGTCCTGGCCAGGATCGCGCAACTGAAGGGCGCAAGGGTGGAAGTGCAAGTATTGGGACTGGGCCTTACACTGGGCATCTTGAGTGTGCACAATAACGAGGAAGTGAGCGTCATGCGAGCTGCTGATGTCCATGTGGAGGATTGAGGTTGGTGGTGATATTGGAGTGAGGACGAACTAGGAACAAAGTGAGCGTCCAACAATGTCAGGTGGGTTGTGGAACTGGGGTTTGTGGACAAACGAGGAAGAAGAAAGGACTGCAGTCGATATGTGACATTCATTCATATAAGGGTTTTCCAACAGCCCTACTCCACATGGCTCAGATGGGTGTGATTTGGTTTGACTGCCTTTTCCAACAGCCCGGTTTGTATTTTCCCCCAACATTTTAGTACCTGCTTCGTCGTGGTTCCTGGCGTGTTTACCCAGTCCAAAAACATCAGCGAGTGTCAGTCGCTGATTGGCTGGGGGGAGGAGTCGTTCCAGAGCTGCCTGCTGCCTTGTTGCTGCAGCCCTTCCCTGCGTGAGTTGGTTTGAGCATTTGATTATGCTACTTTCTGGTTGTGTCGTTTTGGAGTTTTCCAGGTATGCCTTATTTGGGACCACAAGGCAGGCCCAGAACTTGCTGAAGGGGTTTTACAACCTCTGTCCAGAAAACACTTTGGGATTTTCAGATTGGGAGTATTGAGGGATATCTGGGTTATCTCAGCAACCAAGTAGCAGGCAATGCTGCAAAATTAGTAGATAAAATTATTCCTTTTTTATTTTTGCCACACTGATTATAAATTTAGGCCTCTCTTAACCCTTTCCAACTTCTGACATCCCACTTCAATTGTACAGGAACAAGATGTACCGGACCAAGTACATTCCACAGATACCAGAAAGATCTGCTATCGGTGTTCTGATTCCAGAAATCACAAGACACCCAGGACCCACATCCATGATGCAAAAGGACAGAGCTTCTTTGGTGACACATCAGGGACTTTTACGAAGCTATACAATTACCTCAACAGTGCGTTTTCTTTTGTTGTAGACAGTAACATACCCTATGATTCTCATTTAGACATCTCGTTAGGCTGGAACTCTCATTAACAGGTCATAAACAGTCAAGTTGTTTGTCTTAAAGGCAAAAATCAGTAGAAATTTGACAAAGTGCTTCCTAATTTTTGGGAAACAGTGATTTGTGTGAATCCTATAAGATCTTGTTAATGCCTGTTGTGCAATAAACAGGTACACCTGGGTTGTTACATCAGCCAAAGCCTCCGAAACTCAGGAACATGTCCACTGTCAGAGTTTCCACTGAACCAACTTCAAGCTGTTGATATGCAGGAACATGCACTTATGCACAATAAACGGTTTCACAAGCATTCCTACAAGGAACGATTCCGTCTGCAGGATGCTCAAGAATGTTAACGAGTATTGTGCACTAAGACACACTCAACCATGTAATGATTTATTCATTCTTATAAGCATTTAGGTGAAGATGTTTTGCTTTTTAAAACACTTTGCAAAGTTGTAGCTTATAGCTTTCGGATGTACATCTAATAAAAAATAATCAATCCTTCCATTTTCCTTCATCTAATTATTCAAGATTGGGCCATGAAAGTATCAGATCCAGGGAGAAATATAGGCATCACTCTTCCTCTCATCTCGAGTTGTACCCAGGATAAAAAGAATAGTCCCTCCAGTGAGTTCTGGGTCAGCCAGGAGGCAGCCTGATCTGCAGTGGCGTGTCCAGGCCTTTTAAAATGGGGTGGCCCAGGTGGGGCACCTATTTATGCATGGGTGGCATCAATGGTTGAGCTATTTTATGGAGGGGGGGGGGCTCACCCCTTACAAAATCATTCTTTTTTTTTTTTTTTTTTTTGCATTTGTGAGTTTTACATCCTGCCATGACCTTTTTGTGATCTGTTGTGGTGGTTAGCAAGCCACTTCTTGGTGCATTACTGCCACCAACTGGAGTGGAGTGGGACTGGGACTCTAAATACTATTTATGTCAATATGAAAAAATAATAAATAATAATAATGATAATATAGAAATGTTATGTTGGGTGGGGCTAAAAAACAATGTTAACGGTTCATGCTGCCACCTACTGTTTTGGGGTTTATAACTCCAAGTCATTTGTGGACTATTTAAATTAAACTCAGTGGGGTGGCACCTGGGGTGGCCAATCAGATTCCAAGGGTGGCATGCGCTACCCCAGGCCACCCCCTGCTAATCTGTACCACCAAACTCCTTTTGGTGTGTAAAAGCATCCTCGCCTTATCTCTGAGTCAGACAGCTACTTAAATCCAGGATTGGTTATTGTGATCATAAATCAAGTCTCATGAACACAAGTGAAAGTTGGAAGATAGACGAGCCAGTAAATTGGGAGAATTTCCTTTTAGCCAACACTTTCATTACTGTAGCTGAAGCTTTGGTCCATTGGTTCACCAGTGGCTCCATCCTACCCTCACTAAGAGTCATCAAGACTCTCTCTCAGCCCAGAGGGAGGCAGTGATGTCTAAGTCTTGTCTCTCAAGGCCACTATCCTGCATGTTTTAGATTGTTCTCTGCTCCAACAAACTTAATTAGAATTAATGGGTGATTAACAGACACCTATAGAACTTAAGAACATGCTGAATGGTCAATTCAACTATAGGATCAGGTGTGTTGAAGCAGGGAAACAACTGAAGTTTAGAATAATTTGCATGTTAAAATAACAGAACAGTTTCCTGCTCCTCCGCCCTACTGGTTCAAAGTGGAATTACAACTACCGTAAGCAATCCTGCTGCAGCCTGCTGTAGCTAGCGCTAACAATGAGCCTTGTCTTAATAATAAAATAAAATAAGCCACAAATCAAAAAGATCCACACTGTTGGATGAACAATGTTATTACAAGTAGCAACAAAGCCAGGTCACCATCAGCCCATGATTTCATAGCCTTTTTCAGCTTCCTCAAACTAGTGTAGGTCATGCTGATGTTTACTCAGGTTTTAGCTCTTTGGTTCACCTCCAAAGACGTTACTCTCTTACTTTTACTTCCAGGCTCCACCATGATGCCCTCAGAAAAGCAAACTTATTTTTTCTTCTTCTTGTGCTTTTTATTGACAATCAGCAAACTGAAAAAGCTAACTGCACAGAAACTAGCTAACAGCCATAATGCAGGTATAAGAGCGCCCCCTAGAACACCTACCCGCTCCACAAAACTGTTAAGTGCAGTATCTGGCCAGCAGAGGGCTGCAGAGTGGTGTCAAATATGAAACTGGTCAAGTTTTTAACTTAACAATCACTGATATCAATGTTAAAGCTCTAGCTTAAAGTTTAAAAAACTATTTAGTGTTACTTTAAGTCAGGTTAGAGTCAACTCTCGTTGTCCTGGAGCTCAGTGTCATCTGAGCCATTCACGAGTGGGAGAGGGCACACGCCGGACATCATCTCTAAAGTTAGATTTATTCAGAGGAAAAAGCAGAGCCATTAAAATAGGACACAACATGTGCACATGTCCAGAGAAAAGGGTAGGACAGGGCAACAGCCACGGCATAATAACCACCGGACTAGAGCGGACAACATCGGATTAGCGAGTGCAGTCGAGAGATCAGGGTCACTATGAGCCAGAGAGCTGGGAGTTAGGTAGAGCTGGTAACAAAACTAAAGAGTGAGCAATGATACAGTCAGTAAACAACAGATGGTGGCAGAGAATACAAGGAAAGTTGCATCCAAACTATTTCAAAATAAAATACCATCCTGGGGTTTTCTGTTGGGAAATTCTTTCAGAAAGTCACGAAGCCTGGATGTTATGTTTGGATCTTGATTTTGAGCTTTGATTTGTTGGTTTGCTGTGTGGTTTTGAGTCTTTCATAGGTTTAGCCTGTTACAGCATAATGGTTTGGATGGTTTTATTGGGTCATGTATTCATTGCACTTTAACTTCTCAAGATTCAATTTTGTCTTTTGTAATTTTAGGATTTAGTTATGTTCTCTGCTAGTTGTCTCTCAGTGTTCATCACTCATTGCCTCAGATCAATCATTCAAACCTGTGCTGCATCAGTTAATCAGCTCACCTGTTAGCAAACATCCTCCCCAGGACTCAAACTAACTCTAATCCTAAAACCTCATGCGCACTGATTGAGGAACGGACTAGGATCAGAATCCGTGCGGCTTCCACAAAGACTAAGTCATGATTCATGAAGTTGAAGAAATGACATGAGCCAGACAGGAAGTGAGATGTGTGGCAGCAAGATGCATCTGGTTAATTTCAAAATAAAACTTGTGTTGCATCATTCTGTCGACTTCTTCTCTAATCTTTAATGACAGGGATATCGGTTCACAGTGTGTGATAGTACTAGTTCCTCTATACACAGAGTTGCCGCGTAAACTTGTGAGCATTGTTATGGAGACGTTCCACACACTATCCACAGCCCGTGTAAATGGCAGTCCATCTGGAAGCCACACAGATTCCGATCCTCATCTGTTCTACGCTCTGTGTAAATGAGGCTAACTCTTCTCTCTGCTGGTTAATGGTTGAATATGGAACATGAACACCAAAGTGACATCTAGTGTGTGGAGGTTGTAGTTGCAACAATAGAACAAGGTTTTCAGCCGTCGGGATGCCAGGTTTGCTGCCGATATGTGAAGTGAGCAGCCAGCACCATGTCAGTGACGACCTGAACTCACTCTGGTTTTAGATCTTTTATGGTCGCTCTCTTCTGAGAAGGATAACGACATCTTCTGGGCTCAGAAGCAGCTGCTTGATTTGCCGAGTCCACCATTTTCCACAGTGCTAGCCTCAATGTGTCGAGCAGACTGTTTACCGTATTTGGAAATCCACAGTGGTGCCCTCTAGTGGCTGGTAGATGTAAACATAAACCCATTGTCATGCCCATCAAAATAAATATTTGATTATTTTTTAATTCAAATAAAGCTTTTAAAGGAAATACTGCACCTTCATTCTGCACACCTCTAAACGCCCCGTGGAGGTATGATTATTTTTTTAAATATAGCTTTTTATTAAATTGTTCCATATTCAACCGTTAAATCATCCTGTTAACGACTATTTGTTCCTATAGTTTCTGGTTTATGTTGATTATGTTTTTTTTTCAACGAGACTGATGAGTGTTACTGAGTAATGAGGAATAGCCGCCACATCTAGGAGGAAATCACGTAATGCTGCTGAGATCAGGGCTCTTCTCATACCAGGGAAGTTCTACAGCAAATTCAGAAACGCTGACCAATTTTTCACCAGAAATAAAAGCACATGAATGTTGTCATGTTGAAATAAGTTAAATGGTTCCTCAAAACTGTTGGGAGAGGAATATTAAAAAAATGAAAAACAATTACTCAATATTTTCTCTTGTGATGGCAGTTTTCTTCCAAACTATAGAAACCCACGTTGTCTGGGGTTAATAAAGTTTTTCTCTCTTCAACGTTGCCATACTAGAGCAGAATATATGAGGATATATGAATCACATAGATAATGAGGATCTTTGTTTTTCTCCCAGATGTTTGAAAAAAATAATAAAGTGAATATTTGTTCATCTTTACGATAATAGTCTTTTTTTAATTTTCACTAATCCTTCTTTTCCAGCAGAATTTAGTTGTCATTTAAGTGATTTTACAGCCAAATAAAGAACCCATATAATAAATATAATAAGCTTTTGACACTTCTCTGACCTCAAAGCAAAATTTACATAATTACCTAAATACATTTAAAAAGTAGTTTTTGACGATGGGGCTTAAGTATGCAGACCTTCATGAAAAGCGTGCATGTTTTGAGGATGTGTGCACAATTTTGCAACCTGGACGTCAAATTACGCCACGTCCCCACACGAAACCAACGACAAATTTAGTTCTGGTCAGAGAGAAAGCAGAAGTTCCTCGACTCTCCTTGTGTTTCCATGCTGAGCAGCGTGATGAAACACAGGGATTTCAGAAAGAAGAGAAGCTCAGTGAAAACGAACACAAGGGAAAGAAGTGGGCCAACACACACTTCTCGTTTCACTTCTTTTAAATCTCACCAAGTATCTGAAAATAATGTAGTGATTAGTTACCGTATCCACGACCCTCTGGGGTAAACAATTTAGTTCTAAAAATGCATTTTTCCCCGGGTTACTTCAGAAGAATCTCAGCTTTTTTCTCCTTCTAAGACATAAAATCAGAGTTAATGAACAACTGACTGAAGAGCTTAAAATAAATAAACTCAACATTAACTCAACTGCAGCTCAGATGTGAGGTTTGTGGACAAAACACCTGTTCAGACTCAGAAACCAGTCTCTCATGGAGCATGGTTACATTTCCAATGAAGCGTAGGAAACTGTTGACTCAGCAAATTCGAAATGGGCAGTTAAGGGTTAGGGTTACAGAGAAAACCCCTAAATACTTTAACACACACACACACACACACAAACAAACATGCACGCATGCATGCGCTCACACACACACACACGTCATGCACACACACACAAACAAGCACACACATGCTCACACACACACACACAAACATGCACGCATGCATGCGCTCACACACACACACACATACACACACACGTCATGCACACACACACGCATGCACACACATGTCACACGCACACACAAACAAACAAACATGCACACATGCATGCGCTCACACCCACGCATACACACACACACGTCAGGCACACACACACAAACACGCATGCACACACATGCTCACACACACAAACACACACAAACATGCATGCATGCATGCGCTCACACATGCACACACACATTTACACACACACACATGCATGCGCTCACACATACACACGTATACACACACACACGCACACATGCATACACAGACGCACACACACACGTATACACACACATACACACATGCATACACAGACGCACACACACACGCATACACAGACGCACACACACACACACACACGTATACACACACTCACACGCACACATAGACACATGCATACACACACGCACGCACACACACACACACACACACGTATACACACTCACACGCACACATAGACACATGCATACACAGACGCACATACGCACACACACACACACACACACACACAGTACCATGATTATGACTTGAGCTTCTGTCAAAATCATAACAGGAAACTTTGCAGAAGGATGTGCGGACAGATTGAAGAACACGCTATTGTGTGACAAAGCCGAGTGATGATAAATACGGAGCAAGAATGACAGCTGAAGTCTTTGTTTGCCAGCTTTTGTACCTATTTGAGGAAAATTTGGGAGGACTTGACAATTTCAGTTTGAACATTTTTGCACAATGAGATCACCACCGCCATTTATACAAATGAAAACAATAGGAATAACAATGTTTTATGGTTATTTGATTCATAGTTATTATAACACAACATGTTTACATAGACGATTTAATGGTTCAGTGTTCAAACACTGAACAACATTTGAAGTGTCCCTCTAACACTGGCATTTTGCCAACTTTGAGACAGGATAGTTATGCAGTAAACATAATCATTGACCCCCTCCTGAACAAATCACTGGATTTTAATGAACCTCAGCAACTCTTTGTTGCACGTCCGTCTACAGCTGATTATAATTTGGTGTCAGTCCAATTTAAGAGAGCTTCCAAAGCTAATTAGTCTGACCCAATACAAAAAAGTCTACGACTCAGTCAGTCTCACGGATACTGAGTTAAAATCTTTCTCTCAGCACTTTTCCATTCCTCAAGATGCTTTTAGAGTCAACCCTGTCAGTCTGCAAGTAAATATCTACCGAACAATTGGGATAGCAGATATTCTTAGAGTCAACGACTCATGTGAGTTCACACGCGTTATGTCAAAGATCTGACCTAAATGGTTTTAACGCCATCTTTTCTCATCATAAGATGTTCCTGGTTTAAAACTGTGATAAATATGCATTCGTTCCGGAAATACAAGTTTTCCATTGTTTCTGTTTTGAAGGTGGAACATTTGGCATGCAGACTTCCGCCCAAACACAGAAACATGTCAGAAACATGAAAAGTCACAAGTTAGAGTAGCTGATAATACAAAATCATGTGGTTTCAGCTGGACTTAAACCTAAATACGTATATATAAAAGTCTTAATCACTTTTTGCACAAACGCTTTTAAACAGACCAAGGTCAGAGGGAGGTTTGGGATTAGACACGGAGATTTCAGATTCGGCTCCGTGTGATTAAATTCAGCTGCTCAGTTTGAGTCCACAGCAACGTCTGATTGCTTTTGTTCTTTTTTATCTATAAATGTACGTTCAGAATGATAATATCCACATGGAGGTGCATGTGCAGACCCTGAGACAGGGTAAGCTGAGGACAGCCTTCTGAGTGTGTGAACGTGTGTGTGTGTGTGTGTGTGTGTGTGTGTGTGTGTACACGTGCGCATGTGTGTGTGTGGGTATTGGACAAGGCCGCTCATGGAGTCACAACACCCCCTCAGCAAACAACAAGGAGACCAAACTACCGGCCCGGCCCATAAAACCTACTCTCACCACATGACAACATTGTTGTGGCAGAATGCGGGTTGTGTGTGTGTGTGTGTGTGTGTGTGTGTGTGTGTGTGTGTGTGTGTGTGTGTGTGTGTGTGTGTGTGTGTGTGTGTGTGTGTGTTGACTGGGGCGGGGTGGTCATCTTGGTTTCCTCCAGAGAGTGAAACAAATGGATTTAAGGAGATTCACTTCCCTATCGGGACAGACAGATAATATTGACACATTCTGTCACAATAAGAGTCAGACTGAGCCAAAGTTTCCAACCCATCAGGGCGGCGGGTTTATCTTCCTCTAAACTAAATCTAAACAGACAAATGGGATTTTTTTATAAGCAAATGTTCAATAATTATTCATTCAAAACTGTATTTCTTTATGTTGAAACGGACGTCTGTCTCATGAGATGAAAACAAACAAAAGTCGTGTTCTTTTTGTAAGTACTGTTACGATAATCCCTTTATCGGGTCCTTGGGGCCATTGAGTGTTAAATCCTAAAATGTAATTTGATTTTCTAATGACTGTAAACATCACCATTTGGTAAGAGGGATTTGTGGATGTATTTAAAGCTTTGGGAATATGGATTTCTGAAAAGATAAAAAGACTTGCTTTTTGCAGTAAAGCATTTATAAACTGACTGGTGAAACATCTGCACCTTTTTGTCTGCTTTCCACTTAAGACTTTTGACAATATTTGATTAATTCACCTCAAATGCATAAATTGACTCATTTTTTATCCAGTTTGATCCATTTTTTATTCATCCATCCATCCATCCATCCATCCATCCATCCATCCATCCATCCATCCATCCATCCATCCATCCATCCATCCATCCATCCATCCATCCATCCATCCATCCATCCATCCATCCATCCATCCATCCATCCATCATTATCGTCCGCTTATCCAGGTTCAGGTCGCAGGGGCAGCAGCCTAAGCAGAGGCCCAGATTTCCCTCTCCCCAGCCACTTGGGCGAGCACTTCTGGGGAAATCCCAAGGCACTCCCTGGCCAGACAAGAAACATAGTTCCTCCAGGGTGTCCTGGGTCAAGGTCAAGGTCAAGGTCAAGGTCAGCTTTATTTCTATAGCACACTTACTGTTGCTCACGCAACCCAAAGTGCTGTACATAGCAAAACCACATAACACACACCCAAGAAAATGAACATGTTAAAATAATAAAAAGTAGACAATAAAAATAATAAAACCATGAATAAAATGAGAGGTTCAATAAAAAAATAACTACACGATCAAATAATAAAAGCACAGTAAAACCAGATAAAAAGTAAAAGAATAGCTAGACAGATCAGCCAACATTAAAAGCCAGGTCAAAGAAATAAGTCTTAAGCAACGACTTAAACTGCTCCAAAGTGCTGTAAGGGAAGACTGTTCCAGAGCCGAGGGCCAGCCACTGAAAAAGCTCCTCGGGTCCTCAGACGAGCCTTTGGGATAACTAACAGGGACTGGGAACTGGACGTCAGATTCCTGCCAGGAGTGTAGGTTGTCAGTAGATCGTCTATGTAGGGTGGGGCTAGGCCATGGAGGATTTAAATACAAAAAGCAGTCATTTAAACTGGATCCTGTAACATACAGGAAGCCAGTGAAGGGAAGCGAGCACCGGAGTGATATGATCATACTTCCTAGTACCTGTTAAAAGTTGGGCTGCTGCATTTTGAACCAGCTGTAAGCGATTTAAAGAGGAGTGTGCCAGGCCATAATACAGGGAATTACAGATGGATAACATGTTCAAAGACCGTAACAGGTAAATATTGTTTGACCCTTGCCAGCTGCCTTAAATGATAAAAACCGGACTGGACTACTGCACTTATCTGCCTATCAAGTTTAAAAGAACCATCCAGAAAAAAAAAACAAGGTTTTTCACATAGGGCTTTACATAACGGGTCTCCTCCCGTTTGGACGTGCCCGGAACACCTCACCAGGGAGGCGTCCAGGAGGCACCCTAACCAGATACCCGAGCCACCTCAACTGGCTCCTCTCGATGTGGAGGAGCAGTGGATCTACTCTGAGCCCCTCCCGGATGACCAAGGGAGAGCCCAGACACTCTGCAGAGAAAACTCATTTCAGCCGCTTGTATCTGCGATGTCATTCTTTCGGTCACTACCCAAATATTCCTAATTTATTCCTTGTTTATAGACTAAAGCGCATCTCATTGATGCTTGCTTCATGCAGAGGATTCTGGGTGTTTCTCTAGAGTTCTCCTCCCAACATTTAGTTATAGTTCTCATTCACTAATTTTTTTCATCACATAGCTGTGGCTTGAATGAATGCCTTGTGAGTCATTCTCTGTAGAAATTAGGTTCTGTCACTCCTGTTTCAGGAAGTAGAATTTAGCCAGAGGAGTGGGGGGCAGAAAACAGCAGCATTTGGAGTCTTACTCATTATATTCATGAGATTTGAACATCTCACCTCTGATTGGCTAACAGCAACATGACTCTTCCACTGCCTCCATTTGCTCTGAAGCATTTGATGTTTTATCTCCACAAATAACACAAGCCTGAAGGAGTTCTATTATCACTTTTTCTTTCTTTTACACAATCAGGAGTTGTCTTTACCTTCTTTTTTCTGCTGATGTTTCGATCATCCTCAGAGCTACGTCGCGGTTGGCGACGTCACTTCCTTCTCCGTTTATCCGCGGGCAGCAGAGGATGGTGTCGCCCTCTGCTGCTCGTGCCTTCCTCACCGATGACACAGTCTCATGCGTGATCCAGTGTGTAAACCCCATCATCTCTAGCTGAAGGAGTTCTGCTGTGTTGTGGAGTTGCTAATGCTAACGGTTAGCTTCTACTAGTCGAGATGGCTCTGCTCTCTCCCAGCTGCAAAAATCAACACAGCCTTTCCCATCGCAAGCCAAGGTGGGTTAATCCTTGAATCTCAATTTTACAGTGACAGAG
Source organism: Aphyosemion australe (assembly GCA_006937985.1). Lineage (NCBI taxonomy): Eukaryota > Metazoa > Chordata > Actinopteri > Cyprinodontiformes > Nothobranchiidae > Aphyosemion > Aphyosemion australe. The sequence goes on along the minus strand of SSNS01000307.1, from coordinate 212,636 downwards.
ATCTGTGTGACTTTTTCTGACACAAGCGTTTCCCTGTCTATTTTCCATCAGCGGCTAATGCAGGAAATAGGGGTAGAAGACTATTCTCACATTCTCCATGCGTGTGAAACTCATAGTGACCGATCATATTTCAAAAACAACAAGTTTACTTGCTCTTTGGGAAGGCCTATTTTAAGATTCAGCGCATACTCCGCAAACCTGGAAAAAAGCAGCAAGCCAGGGAGAGCCAAGGTGTGTCTCAACGTGTTCGTGATGTCTGCATATGTGCTTATAATCATCTACATGTTTATCTGCTAAAACTGCGCCCTTGCTGTCGTGACCTCTCTAGAAAGTGTGTGTGTGTGAGTGTGTCTTCTCAGGGGTGTGTCAGATGTAGGTGGACCAGCTGCTCTGTTTACACTGGGCACCAGGGTGTGACCCCGGAGGTTGCCGGTGACCGTGATTGGCTTCCAGCTACCAACTCATTAAGCGACCTGGCGTGGGGACTCGGTGCCAGGAGACACACTCTCCATTTGTTTCACAACACATGAACACAGTCACACACATATGTGAGAAGGACACCGCAGGTATGGCAGGCAGCCACGTGCACAGGCTCACCCCTGCAAACACACTCGCACACATCATCTCAGTGCATCAGTAGGAAAGAGTTTATGTGGCCCCAGTGACCTTGCTGAACTTTGGCTCCCCCTCAGTGGTTGATTAAACCACACAACCTCACACTTACACTGCTGCTGGCTGCACCAAACCACAGATCTATGGCAAACGAGAAGAAAGGACCTGTAAATAACTCCAATAAATGATAAACATAACAACGTAAATAATTACAAATTGAGCAAGATGCAGAACAGAAAATAACTGTGTCTCTCTTATTCATCATTGAATTCATAAACAAAAGAAGACTCCTAAAAAAATTCCGTTTTGAAATGATGACAAGTTATTTTTGACACAATCCCGTGTGTAAAAAGTGTCTCGTCAGCAAAAAACTGTGAGAATTTTTCTCAGTCCATAAAAGATGATCTCAGGGTAGGGAGGGACCACCCAAATGAGTTAGTCTCAGCACAACAGTGGCCTTATTTTCATTCCTGTTGCTAACGACATCATTGTACTCACCCCGTTAGAGGACTGGGAGTGAGAACAAAGCAATGTTTGCTTTCTCTGCAGCCTCTCTTAATGTGTGAGTGCTATTGTTGCACGTTGAGCTGGACTGTTGCTCCCATATGTCATTATTTTCAAATACATAATTATTATTGATGATAAATATCTCCTGAACAGCTGGATTGATTTTAATGAAACACTTCTAAAGTGTTTTAACTGAATGTGTTAGAAATGCAGAATCATTCACAGCACAATTTGAGACTATTGGTAGACTTTTCTTGTGATGCTGCATAAGATCAGATAATGGTATTTTACAGATTTGACCAACAAACCAAGATGTTAGTTTCAAATTCTGGGCATGACGAATGGTGGACAATTTGCATTACTAGACCTTCAGATTTACGTGTAAAAAGCGTGGGAGGAGTTCGGTGAGACATCCGTACGGCTTCGAGGAGATTTTGGTCCACCATCCGGCGCCTCAGGAGGGAAAAGCTGTGCACTACCAACACTGTTTATAGTGGGAACGGTGTGCTGCTGACCTCGACTCGGGACGTCGTGGATCGGTGGGCGGAGTTCTTCGAAGACCTCCTCAATCCCACTGGCACATCTTCCAGCGAGGAAGCGGAGTCTGGGGACTTTGGGTTGGGCTCTCCAGTCTCAACAGCTGTGACTTGGATTTACAAGTTCACCAAGACACGGAACCTTTACATGTATATACCTTAAACGGGTTTAGATGAGTCATCAACTGATGAAAGAACCATCCTTTCAGGGAAAACCCATTACACTAACAGGATGACATATTTCCACATAAATTATCGTAATGACATCTATCTACTTTTAAAGTCTTCTTAAGGGTTTAGTCAAGCCTCATTTCCTTATGTGTTAATTTAATCTTTCAAAACATGAGTATTTCTCCAAGTTCTCTCAAAGTCTTTGAACTCATCTTCAGAGAAATGTTATTTGTTAGATATGCATGTTGACTCTGACAGGTCAAACAGTCTAAAACTCAAGGGATGAGCCATTTCCTATTCAAAGAATTAAAAAGCTCTTAGCAGATAACTTTGCAAACAGATCATTGGAAGATATGTGCCAGGGGCGTGGCTATAGGTGAGCCTGGGTGGGACAGGACCCACCCAATCAAACAGCTTCCTTAAAACTTTTATTTGCAAATTTGTTTTATTTTTTAGGGGTGTCATTTAAGGTCATCATTAAATGAAATGAAACAAATTAAATATAAATTAACAGTATTTCTCAAATATATAGGCATATATGTAGCAGTAAAAGTGGAATTTACAAAAAAACTTATTTTCAATTACATTTATCTGGCCTGGCTGATCGTTTCTGGCTACGCTCCTGGTTTACGCAGGTCCCGTTTCAGGTCTTTGATGGTTTTATTAATTTATTTTCCTTAGGAGTTTATTTCCAGATAGGGTTCATCTTCTGGTGTTGCTATTCTTCTTATGTAACGCATACACATCACAACATGCTGTTATTGTCAATGGTTGGACAGCAAACAGGAAAGTCTTAAGTAGACCACCTTAAAAGATTAGAAGAAAGTCTGGGTCTTTGGAAGTCAAATTTAAAGTTTATTGAAGATGTTCAAAGCTCCTGCACATGCTCCAATTCTAATTTTAAACACAGCAACATCCAGATTATCTTTTGTTTCTCTTCTTGACATTTCTCCGTCATGTCTCAACCATCTCCTCTCCTGCTCTTTGCCTCGCCGTCGTTCATCTTATAGCAATTCCTGTGCTGACACGTCCCTCCCTCGTCTCCCTTTCACCATTCGATACTTCTCTGTTGACATGTCCGTCCATGAGTTACTATAGTAACCAGAAACTCCACTGACCCCTGCTTTGCCATGCACGACGGTGCTCCATGACTTACTCACAGAGCAAAGATTAGCAGATGACTCTAGAATACAACAAAAACACTCGTGTGCACCACTTGAAATGTGCATCTAGCAATGTTTTGCATGTATTTATATCCTCATTACTATAAAAGTGGTTCAACACAGAGGAAATGCATCAAAATTCCTTCAACATTTTTATTTTATATTAAAAATAACATTCATTACAGTAACAGTTGTACAACCAAATATTATAACCTTACATATTTGCAACAATAATTACACTTGAGAGCTAGAGGACTTCATATCCTCTTATTTTTAATAAGTTAAGAAATAAACTTTTTTTTATTTTTCCTCTGGAAATTATTTTCTAAAAGACATAACAGGCTAGCATTAGCTAGCTAGTATCACTGGCTCTCAGCAGTCTTAGCCAGTCATAGCTAATGCTAATTTAGCTAATGCTATTGCTCTTGTGAGCCAGCCATAGCTAAAGCTAAATTAGCTAATGGCTGGCTCACGAGAGCCAGGTCTGTGGATATTCATAGCATGTTTATCAAAGCAGGCATTTAGCTGTTATTCTAGCTTTTCATTTTTGATCTGGCAGTAGTAAAGATTGAGCAGGTTATTGATATTTTCCAGTACAATTAGCTACAGTACACAGCAGAACACATCCCTAGTCATCGTAGTATGATCAGTGTGCAGTTACCCCAGTGTTAGAGGATGTTAGTTTTAGACATTTTAGGACAACAGTGCAGTAATGTTTTGGCATCGAGGGCTACACTGCGGTTTCCAGTTTTATTTCCAGTGTAGAAATCCGTTTCACTTTGCTCCACCTTTGGCATCAAATCATGGATTCAAAGCCTGTCGTTTATAGAATGATATTTTTTAGGCAGCCAATCAATGGCTGCCATTCGTCCATCATCCTCTCAGCTACAGATAGGCCTCCATTAATTCCTCCTTGATGCGGTTTGTAGTTCAAGCAAACACCACGAGAAAGATCCAGTGTTTAGTGTGATGGATGTCCTCCAATCTGAAGGAGTTCACATGATTGCACTTAATAAATCCAGAGCGATGGCTGCTTCCTAGCATCTCTGGAGCCAGAAAGGTGACTTTCTGTGAAGGTGTCTTTTGAAACAGCTGGTCTGTAAGTCTGACCTCCAGGGAAACCCTTCTCCTGTCTCCATTTCACCTCGGAGCCGTGTGTCAGTTACATCAGTCTGCTACACCATTTCCTGTTAGAGAAAGAAGAGTTGATTTATTTTTATATCTCAGGGCAAACATAATTTATTGCCACATTGTCAGATCTTTACTTTTTATTACCTCTAAAATTAATTTCTTCACTAACTTATTAGTGGATTCTATCTTTTTCAAAGCAAAACCCCTAAAGATTCATTTTGGTTATAAAATTTTCATGAACAAGGAAAGAATCGCAATATCACAGAAAAAGATGTATTTCAAAATAAAGGTTTCAGTTTTATTTTAGGAGAATATAAAATTTATCAAAATAAAAAGGAAAAACTGTAATTTGGAAATTGTAACATCCTAAAAAAAACAACCCAGAGTCTAGAAAAGATGCCCAGCTCCCTCTCCAAACCTCCCTCCTTCCCCACGGTTCTCTCCTCCCTCTCACCTTCTGGAGCTTAGCTCTCATTGCACGTTTGCTCATGCGTTTACGGGGTCTCCTCCTGCGGGCGGGGGAAGCCGGTCGGAAAGGTGTCTGATAGACTGAAGCTGACCTGGGAGCTGCAGTAGAGGATCCTGGAAGGGACAGACCTGAGATCAGTCAAGTCTTCTATAAATGAAGCTGCATTTGTTTTGTTTTGTTTCTATTATTCAACACACCTGAAATATTTACTAAATGCACCTTTAAATCTATGATTCAGCATTTAAACACATCTAAATATGGTGATGCAGGTAAACTTTACAGCATGAATACTTGATTTGAAACTGTTGTAAACTACTCACACACACACACACACACACACACACACACACACACACCTGTTTTGACTAGGCCAGCCTTCGACCTTTGCTGAGGATGAAGGAGAGACGGTTTATCAGGCTCACTCTGTACCATCTCCAGAAGCTTCTGTCTTCTCTCTTCCTCTGTTAAATGACCTTCCTCCCCGCTTCTATTACAGTCTTTTCCCTCCCTCTGATTGGCCGGCTCCATCCCAGCCGAGTCACCACTAACACTCGACCCACTTTCCTCCCTGTCATTCCCATCTTTCTGGGTTTCTTTTTCAGTCTCTGTCTGTTTGTTATCAGTGACCTGTGCATATTTCCCGCTGCTCACTGAGTCTTTTTGAATAGCGGATGGCAGAATGGTGGGGTTTTCTTCAAATCTGGGAAGCAGGGTGGGGCTGACAGGTGGCGAAGCGCTGTCTGACTGAGGAGCGTTGAGCCAATATTGCCTCCTATGCTCGTGGCCCTCGGCTCCTCTCTGGTCGTACTGCTGTGGATACCGAAACTGTTGATGATACTGATGGTGGTGCTGATGCCGCAGCCTCTGCTGGTGCTGCAAGAGCTGCTGCTGCCTCTGTTCGTGGTCAGGATGCACCTCCCCACCACTCTCCTCGCGGCTCCTGTCGAAGCCGCTCCCGTGCCCAGCTTGCTGCGTGCTGGGCTCCGCTCGTGCTTCAGAAGGCCAGCTGCTGACTGACCCGATCATCCCAGTCACTGTCTGGTGCACTCCTGTCTGCACATGTGTCGGGGGCTGGTTTACTCTGGGCTGCGTCCAGCGCACCAGCTGAGTGTAACCGCCCTGCTGCCATTGCCTCGCCACCGGCTCTTGCTCCTGTAAAAGGCGATGCTGTTGGTTGTGCTTGAGGTCATCATGGCGATGGAGATCCGCCTTGGACGTGTGAGTCTTAGGTGAAGTTGGGTGAGCGGGCCGGGGAGGGGTCACAGGAATGTGGGGGGATAGGGGAGGCCTTTGCGGTGGAGGTGGAAGAGGAATGGGGTTGCTCTGACTGGCAGAGTGAGGGATGGAGACCGTTGAAGAGGAAGCAGATGAAGAATGTTGACACATACATCGGACGTGATCTTCCACTGGGATGATGATGGTCTCGTATCGAGATTTTCCCTCTCTGAACATGATCTTCATTACCTGATAAACAGAAAAAGCAGAAACATTAATAAAATGTTCAGGTTAGGTCACCATTTTCATCCTGTCTCTCATAAAAAATGTTTTGCTTGGTTTTAAATTTCAGATTCAAGTCGATAAGTGAACTAAAATGAAAAAGTAAGTAAGCTGATAAGTTCATAAACATGTACTTGATGGCTGCCTGTCAAGACTTGAGAGTTCAAAAGAGAGCAAACGTTGAAAAACCTGTTCTTAAGGATTCCAAGGAAAAGATATGAAAAGCCCTGCATAATCAAAATGTCTAAACATGAACATCAACTATTACTTGAAGCAATGAAGTGTGATATGAAAAAAAACCACCATAGAGACACTTCTGTGCAGCTTTCACCTCACAAAAAGCTAAAAAAAAAAAAAAACTTAAATATTAAAGCAAAACTCTGTAATCTTGTGTGTAAACATGGTTGTGTGCTATGGTCGAGCATTTTATGTAATCTGCATGCCATAAGACAGCATGGGACAGCCGTAGCTCAGGAGGTAGAGCGGGTTGTTCAGTAATCGGAAGGTTGCAAGTACGATCCCAGCTCCCACCAGAATGCTGCTGTTGTGTCCTTGGGCAAAACACTTAACCCGCCTTGCCTGCTGGTGGTGGTTGGAGGGACCGGTGGCGCCAGTGTACGGATGTGTGGATGACTGATTGAGTTGTGAAGTGCCTTGGGGGGTTGTAGAACCATAAGAAGGCGCTATACAAATACAGGCCATTTATCACAAGTTACCTTTTCATAAACTTAGAAGAAAAAAAACCCAAAAAATCCTCTTTTTATGAGCTGTAAAACAATGTTTTCATTCAAATTCATGATGTCCGTTTGTAGACACTTGTTCTTAGAGAATCGTGCTGATTCTGAAGATGATGGTAATAACTTCATCAGCCTGGATCTCTGATTGAACTAATTACCTGATACAATATGTGTTTACTTTAGCCAGCTACAGGTACATTTCCCATCAAAGTGACTATATATTTAGATTGCCTTTTGTTGCTTTCTTTTTGTCCCAATAAATCAAAACTTGGATGTTAGACGCTGCTTTTTGAAAAATCAAACAATAATTTAATTGATAAGAATTACAGATTTTCTATCATTCCATCTTTCAAAAAGAAGAAAAAACACCGCTCATCTGTGTGAAAGTGCTGGATAAAGTATTAAAACTATCAAAAGGAAAAAATCCGCACACTTCTCCCAGATCATTCCATCTTAAAATCATCCGTAAAGCTGTGATAACAAATCTGCAAAACAAGCTAGCAGTCAGTGAGCCCCAGGGTAACTGTGGCTAAATTGTAGCTCATCACCACCAGCGTAGGAATGTGCGTATGAATGAATGGACGAATGATTTAGCCTAGAATCTAGATCGTCATTTGCTGAAGCAAAATTGACGGTCTAGCAACGCTCCACTGGAACCTCGCAGCCCCGGCCAGTATTGTGGCTGGCCAATCACAGCATGCTTATTTAGAAAAACTATTTCATTTTATGTTTTCTATTTTATGTTTTATGTAGTTTTTCCACGATGTAATGGCGGACTGCCCCGTTGAGTGACATCTGTAGCGGTCCAATCACAGCACTCTATTGGTTTGGTGGGCCAATCACAGCGCTGTTGATGGGCGGGATGTTACTGAAATAACAAGGCTGGTGGAGGCTCGTATGAAACGGCTTTGGCATCAACTTTGGATTATTTAGACTTAGGCTTTTCTTTGAGTCAAGAGCAGATCGAGGTACTTAAGTTTATTTAGAAAAAGGATGTATTTGCATCTTTTTTGACGGCGTATGGCGGACTGCTTTGTTGACTGACATCCGTAGCGGTGAGTATGTCATGTGGTTTGTTATCCATTAGCATGCGGAGACAGTTTGAAAGACAACTGTAGATCCCGCCCCTCGACTCAGAGCCGTCAATTGGCTATGGCCAGATTATATATTCACATATATATGATGGCTTGCCAGGCTATGAATGATTCACTGTAGTGTAAAGCACTTTGGAGTGCAGGTTATTCCTCATTTATCATTTTAAACACAAACATGGTCACAGAACTCTCAGCCCTCCCGTTGGCTATCATCCCTACATTAATTTTTAAAAATATCTTCCTCTCCTCTCCTTCATGATGTCCCTCTGGGCCACAGCTTTAAATGTCAGAATGATCGTTTTTATTTTTTAGAACAGAAACTCTGAAGATTATTTTAAAAGAGACAAGAAAACATAACATCAAACATGAAATATGTACCTGCAGGTATCTGCTGGCGGTCACTGTAGGGACACACTTCATGTACCGGGCGTTGCAGCAGCCTGAGCACCGCTGCACCTCCACACAGGGCGGCCAGGGTATGAAGTTGGCGTTGCGGCGATCCAGCATGGATCTCGTTACTTCCATCACCTCCGTTCGAACTGTACATTCTGCCTTCTTGGCTGGCTCTGCATCCACTTTTCAGACCAAAGAAACAGAAAGAAGGTTATAAAATAATCTTTAAGAAATGCCAAAAATGGTGCAAAGAGGTTCATGAAGGGATTAGAGTCATGACCTACCGATACTTCTAGTATATCGACCGTGGGTAGTGTTTGAAATAGTATCGTGCTCATCCTCTTCATCTTCTACAAGAGTAGAAAAAAAACCAGATAAGACTAGAGGACAAATATCAACAACATCAACAAACCAATTTATTAGCAATGAAAAATGTGTTAAACAAGTGAGGGCAGTTTTCAGCCAAGTTCATTGTTCACTGTTCAAAGGAAGCCCTTTTTTTACCCCTCCAAAACAATTAGGCTATTTTCTGCCACAATTTGTCTCGCCGCTGTCAAGAATACTGCTGAGGAGAGATATGAGTGGTTAAATATAGCTCATGCATGTGCACTTATATACCCTCATTTCACGCTGCAGCCCCTTAGTCCTAATTATATCCCTGGCGTGGACGACTTTGCACACAAGTGCACAAGCAACTGGCTCTAATTAGCAGCCTATGGTGTTTGAGGACAGTTGTATGTGATTATATGTGTCTAAATTAAAATGAAACATTTCATTCTGTAATTGTCAAAATGTCTTTCTGTCTAAAACCCTGGCCTAAGCTCTCATTCACTCATTATTTCAGCAAATGTGCTGTGGTTTCTAGTGTAAACAAATGCCCTGTGAGCCGTTCTCTCCTGTTTCAGGAAGTAGAAGTTAGTCTGAGCAAAGGAGGGCAGAAAACGGCAGGATTTGGAGTCTTCATTATTGTTATTTCCTGATAATCTGACATCTTGCCTCTGATTGGCTAACAGCAATGCAACTCTACTGATTCTGCTCTGCAACGTTGATGTTTTATCTGCACAAATAACACAAGCCTGAAGGAGTTCTGCCATGTTGAGGAGTTGCTAATGCTAATGGTTAGCTTCTACTAGCCTTCCGTGGTCGTGAGCCAAGATGGGTGAGTCTATGAATGCTAATTTACAGCGTGACGTAGATCCGTGTGGCTTTTTCTGACCCGAGCATTTCCTCGTCTACTTTAACATTCAGCCTTCATGTGAAACTCAGAGTGACAAAAGATATTTGAAAAATAACAAGTAATAAAAAGAAAGTCTCACGGTCGTGTTCAAATAAACATGTGGTGGTAAGGGAGTTATTTGATAATTAAAGCAAATATAAACGCGGTTCTTTTGCCAGGTAATAAAAAATTTGGGACTATGCCAAATTACAAACTTCATAAAGAGACAGGAGAAAGTTTGAGTTGTGAAACCTCTCCATTGTCTAGAAAATGCTTCACTATGGTTACCAAGCTGGAGTGTCAAATTCACATCATCTTAAAGTTACAGGAAATGTTTCTCTTTAAAGCTGATTGCTAACATATGCAGAAATTGAAGATGTTCAAGAGGGATTGTTTAATAAAAAATAACAATATATGCATTTTTCATAACCAAGTAATAGTTCCTGGATCACCGGCTACTACAAATACACCACAGTGTTTGTGCAGTTCAGAAAACTCAATGAATAAATAGATTCATACCCATCCTCTTCCTAATTCTAGGGTAATATTGCATAATCTCTAAAACTACAAGTAAAGGCAGAATAAGTTAATTCCTGGTAAAAACACATCAGTGAGTCACATCCACATGTTCTGGAGCATCCTTCCCTCTGCTTGTTCCTCTCAGTTACATCAGTCTGTTATTAATGCTCTATGGAATGATCGAAGGCCTGTCTATTAATATAAGAGTGTGTGACTCGGTTCCTCTCATGTATAAGAGGAGCGTGATACATTTTTAAGCCCCCCCTGCTGATCTGCGTGTGAACAAGTTTGTTTGGACTCTGTCGGGGTTGAGGAAGCATGGAGAGGGCTGGTCCCTTTCTGTCACACAAACACACACATCCATAATTCAAACCTTTTGAGGAATCCAGAGCAGGAGAACAATGCAGTGACCTTGTACTGGAAGAACTCCCGCCACCCCCCACCCCTCCCAGCTTCAATCGGCCCAACACACAAGGTTGCTGCTGCTCCTTTCCTCATCAGGCTGCTGTTGTTGCTATCAAACTGTCTGATCAAACACATTTCTTGGCATGCACAGTGATCATCCTGTATTCCTCTTTTGTCAGAGCCCTTGCAGATAGATGTTTACTTCCTCCAAATCTGTTAAAATTTTGTCTGTGCGTAAGAGTGCATGCATGTGTGTGTGCGTGCATGCGTGTGCAGGTGACAGGTGGCCACTGGTACCTATTGCGTTTGTCTCCCGCTGCAGCAGTAGCTTCAGGTCGTCCACAGAGGAGACAGGAGAGTTCCTCACTAGGTCGACCAGTGATTGAGGGAGTGGATCACCCTAAAAAGACATAAACAAACAATTATTATCTAATTTGAGAATATTTTTAGTTTAAGGAGAACAAAATCTTTGAACTTGGAGATTACTACTAAATGGGTTGGATTAGATTAAATCTGCACCTGTTGACTAAATAAACCATAACAAATGTGTTTTAGGTCACCTAAGGATGGAAATTTGAATAATTTATCTTCTTTTACACAGTTTGATGTTTATCATGTTTATTAAATTGTTGTTTTCCTGATTTTTGCAAGTCTAAAAGACTGCAGTAATGTTCTCTCGCAGGGGTGTTAATGGGGGTCCAGGGTAGGCCAGTGCCACCCTGTCAGAAAGCTTGGGCCCCCCTGTGGCCCCCTACAGGGGGCAGAGCCTGAGAATTGATAAGAACTTATTTTTTTTGTGATAATCTAACTTCATGTAAGTTATGGAACCGAAACAAGTCAATTCATTTTTCTGAAGACAAATACTTTCATGTTGGTACTGAGATTTCAAAATATTTTTTGCAAAATAGTGAAACTTATTGAAAAGCTGTTTTGTCTAAAGCAACTGTAATTGAATTGCTGTTTTTACACTGTAATTACACACAAAAAATGTAAATGCTCCCCTCCCCCAATACTCCCTCCATCCTTTTAATGTTACTCTAGAACCTCCCCTGTCCTCTGCTTGTGTTCCACTGGCTAGGGTGGTGCCATGACTGAGGAATAATTGGGTCATAGGTCATAGTGACCTCAAATCTTAAGTCATCCCTCCTCATTATAGCTGATCTCAGACCAGGTGTTTTATGAATGGTGCAAGTGCAAGTTAAAACATCTTATCACTCCTAGCAAACAAACAAAGAAAGTTCTCATCCTACTTTTTAAAAATGTAAACGTAAATTATGTTGAAAAAATTTCGTAAATTTGCGACCCCTGCTCCACATTTTGGTTTAGCAGAGAAAAAAGTCAGTTCTTTTAACCCCTTCTTTCCATCAGACGCAAAAGCGGCGTGTAACGTAATATCGGCGTTTTACCCGTGAGCTTCCTTCCAACCGGGAGCGATTCAGACATGAAACGGAAGTGAAAATGTTCCACGCCACTGGTCCCGCAAGATCACAAAAATCACAGGAGAATTGCAAAACCACGCGTGATTTTGGAAGTTACAAGCAAGGAGAAAGATGGCTGCATGTATCCAAAATGGCCTGTGGCTTATTTTCTGTTCAGTTTTCCTCGGCTACGGTGTTTTTAACAGGGAATGACATATGTTTACCTGCACGTGACTTTTATTTTGAAAGTTTCCGGATGTTTTGTAAGTGATAAAATAGAGCCACACAGTTTTTGGCTGTAAATCAGAAAAGAGTAAAAACTTGATGTAGTGACATTTGGGAATGAGGGATATTTAAACGAAGCAGGTGTCCCCCTTAATCTTCTCATACAGAAGAAGAAAAGGAGATAGTTTTAAACATTGTCTTTTATGTTTTACCTCTATTGAAGGTCAATGAGTCCCAGACCGTGAAAAAGAAAAGACCCAAAATGTTTCGTTTTTAAGTATCTAAGTCTCGATCTTGATCTCCAGTTAAATGTTGCTCCAGTTTCACTTCCTCCATCGAAGGAAATGGTGGTCGTGCTGCTCCCGTTGTTACTCTCTCCCTGTCTACCCTCAAACAACCCCTGTTGTAACACAAGTAATCACTCTCTTTAGGCTATATTTATTTTAAGATCGTTGTTGCAAAAACAAAAAGCAAGTAAAACGTTGTGAAAATAGATAAACATGTGCATGGTTTAAAACCCATGGGGAAAAAAGTGAATTTATAACAAATATATTCATGATTAAAGAGATAACCATGTAATGAACGTCACTGCAGGAGTTTATTGTGGATTCAGTGGAGCTGTTTGTGAGGAAAGACGTGTGATTTCTCTATCAAGATCAAAAGGCAGATAGCTGCAAACTGTTTGATGCATTTTGCTTTGGTTGGCTGTTCCTTGATACGATCTCAGGGCACTTAGAAAAACATTTGATATAGTCATCTGTCAAAGAGATGCCAAAACAAACAAGGGAGTGCCAAAAATGCGATCCTATAATTATAAAACCAGAGATAAAACGAAAGGAAACTTTTCACTCTAAAAATGAGACGAAATCTGTAAAAAGCACTAATCCTGTCGAGCTGATGTCTTAATGAAATAACTTCATGATGCTAAGGTTGTTTCCTCTGGTTTTGTTAGGAGCTGATATTTCACTTCCTGCAGCTTCTTCAAACTAAAAGCATAAACCTGGATGCTCAGCACGGAAATGACTCACCATCACACTTTCTGCACGATTAAGAAATTATACATGCAAACTGTTCCTACCTAGAGACTAAGTTAGCGGTTGGTTTGTTTCTCCACCCAGCTGTAATGTAATATGAGTAGAGGCACATGACCTGTATGAAAACTAGGCTGCAAACGTTGGTAGAACAGATGACATTTTAGTCGTAATCACTGTTGCTAACTGGAAATGAAACTTTTTGAAGAAAAAAAAAAACTCATGAACAATGATTTTCTTCACTGAAGGAACTTATTTTCAAGCGGGCATACAAGAATTCTTTCATTCATGCGATACCGGTAGGGTTTATTGTTCGCTACTGATCGATTTGTTTGTCGATGTTGTGACAGCAGACAGTCTGTGGCCTCAAGGATGTTTCCATATTTTCCATAATGCTTTGGATACAGAAGTGGAAAAATTAAAATGAGCCTCAAAAGAAGAAGAAAAAAAAACTATATATAAGCTGACAGCACCATGGATATAGGTAAATAGTATTAAATCAAAGCCTACATTATAGATCTATTTAAGAATCTGTCTTACTGTCAGTTGAATTACAAAACACACGACTAGCACTGTGCTCCACCAAAGTCACCAAATGACCAGTGAATTGCAAGACCACGCATGATTCTGGCGTGTTCACGCGATAACAAGCAAGGAGAAAGACGACAGCGTGTGTCCAGAAATGTTTTATTTTCTGTTCTGCGTACCTCGGCTACGGAGGTTTAAGGGTAATGATGTACGTCTTTTACTAGCCAAGCGAATGGAAATCTCCACCTGACTTTTATTTTGAAAGTTTCTGGATGTTTTACATTGTTTTTGTGTTTGACTTCCTGTCCGGCCTGATCTGAACTGCTGAGCTTGAACATAGCGGATAAAAAATAGACTGAAAGCGTCAATTTAGCAGAGCGACATGTCCCTGAAGCATAGGGACGCGTCGCTTCGCTAAATTTACACTTTGAGTCTATAACACGACTCTTCGCGGCCGATGGAAACGCACCCATTCACTAAAACGGCGTTCTACTCTTTGCGGACATTACGCAATGCTTAAACGTCCAGGTGAAAGGCCTTTCAAGGGTACGACATTGCAGTTGATACAATTCAGTTTTAACTTAAAGCAGCTATCTGGAGTATTTCTTTTATCCGATGGCACCATCTAATGGCTGACAAGCATTTCACACCAAGAGTTGGTCGATCCGGGATTTTAAGATGGCGACTGCACGTTTCTTGTTTATGAATGTGCTTCTGTAGCCGACAAACAGAGCTAAAACATGTTGTTTTACAATTATTATTCTCATATCATGTTTTGTTTTCATATATTTATATTTTAAAGACGTACTTGTCTGTGAAAAGTTCATCAATGCTGCATCAGCCGAGGTGCTTCCTTAGATTTGAAGCGTGTAAGCGGTAGTCTAACGCTATTGGTTAGTTCTGGCCGGCGGTCAGTTTCCTATTGAATGGATTTTACGGGGCAGGGGGCGGGATTAGCAAAAAAAAAATAGACATATTGCTTACTTTACATCACACTACATGATAAAACAATCACTTTTACGGATCATACATAATTCCTGAAAGGGCAAAACTCCGGATCGCTGCTTTAAGATTGTAACAAATATTTAAAAAGACCAGATGTCATGAACAAGTGTTAACCCTAATCTTGAAATCTATTTAAATGAAGGGGATTTTGAAGACATTTTATGTGTAAACTTTATAAATGATTACTATCTCATCTGTTTAACAGCTTCTAATTAGACAAATAGAGTTTATGCTTGAGGACTGATGAGCTAACTGTTAACAAGTGCATCCATGGATGATTTTAAGTCTCTCTTAAAGACTCATCTTTTTAGTTTGGCTTTTAATACTGAATGAGCAGAAACCTTCAGGCTGTTTTTATCATTGATGTTTGTTTTAATTGAAATTTTCTCTTAGCGTTGTGTCTTTTTTGTGGTTTTATTGCCATGTACAGCACTTTGGTCATTTTGTGTGTGTAAAGTGCTTTATAAATAAAGCTTGATTGATTGATTGATTGATCCAAGACCAGAGAAATCTGCTGCTATCCCCTAAAACTGCAGCTTTAGTTTATAAACCTTCAGATTAAATGGTTATTTTGGCAGAAATGTTAAGAAGTTCCTCCTGAACTTGACCCCTGGATGCACCAAAGTGCTACACTTTGCTGCTGCTGGTGATATTTACACTTGGAAGTTAACACTGCGTGAGATGTGAAGGTTTGGAGTTTGAAGCTGTTGTTAGATGGCAGGACTCCACTCAGCTTTAATCTGGGCTCAGGTTAGAGCTCCTATAGGACAAAAACTCAGGTTTCTCTTATCTGAGGATGTCCAGGAGGCAATTTACAACAGGTAATAATTTAATTATAATTTATAGCTGATATTCCCTTTAATGAATGCAAAATATAACTAATTGAACACCTTTTGATCTCCGTACTGACCAAATCAGTCATGTTTACTTTGTTTTTTCATGACAGAGCAGCTCTGACTCAAATTACATCCTTTTATTTCTGACTGAATCTTCTGTTGTGTCTGACTTTGTCTGATTTGAGACTCATTTTGTGTTCCTCCTTTCATCCCCACCGTGCTCTTTCTCCTTTTTCTCTGTCTGCTTTGTGGGCGGCGATGGCTCAGGACACCTGGATGACTTTCACGAGCCATTGGCTGACCTACTTAAGCAAACATACACTCGCACACACACACTCGCCCCCTCTTTTCCCTTTTACATACAGATGCTTAACCACTGTCCGCCCAATTTGTCAAGAGAGAGTCTCTCTCTCTCTCTCACACACACACACGCACGCATGCACTCACACACGTGCACTCAAATACTGACAGTTTTCACTCTGTAACAGGCTATTATTACAGTGCCAGCACTTATCGCAAACACACACAGGCACAAACACACAATTAGAGAGTGGAACACACATTAGGGAATAGTTTCCTGCATGGACATAAAATAAGACTTTGAACTGGACAAATAACTGGTTTTAGAAGATCAGCTTATTTTTGTCTATTGCTATCTAACACACACACACACACACACACACACACACACACACACACGCACACACACACACACACACACACACACACACACACGCGCACACACACACACACACACACACACACACACACACACACACACACACACACACATACAAACACACCAAATCCCCGCTGCTTTTGCCCTTTGTGTGGTCCATGAGAGATGTTTCTGCTCCCTTTTCATCTCATCCTACGCGGGTGTCTAAGTGAGGCTATCAGTCAAAAGACTGTTGTTAGGATGTCATGATTTACAAGCAGGTCATACATCTGTAACACACACACACACACTGCAGTGGAGTAAGGCGGTTTGGTTGTGAGGAATGCTTGAGGAGAAAGGTGAAGTGTAATGGAATGTAATTACTGGGCCAGTGGACTACACACACACACACACACACACACACACACGAATGTAAACAAAAAGAACAAAGTTTGTAAGATGAATCAAGTGCAAACACGAACTGAATCGATGCGTGAGACGAGCGTCTCGTTATCACGCCGAGTTGTCCCAAACACACGCCTCCTATCATCAAAGTGGCGGCAAATGTCCGACGTTCTGCTGCATCGACTAAAACAGACTTGCTGAGCTCAGTGTATACTCTCAATCTCACACAAATGTTCAGGGCAGCAGCGCAAACAGACACCCCCCTACACGGGCCGGGCCGCGTCCCACCCCTGGCTCTCTGCAGAGACGAGGGGACGGATGATGGATGGAGAGACAACAGAAGGAAGAAAAAAAAGGAGCTCAAAGAAAATGAGAAAAGAGGAGCGGAGCTGAGATAACAGTGAGGATGACCAGGGAGACTGACTGTGTGAATCTGATCTTTTTTTTGTTTCTGGGCTTCAAAGCAGATCAGACTATTAAACAAAAGTTTTCATTATCTTAACGGTTCTTCAAGCAACAAGGGTTAAAAAGTCAGCCATGTATCATCGTACACTAACTATCTCCAGGTTTCTGACATTTTATGAACCATTAAAAAAGAAAAGTTTGATAGTAAAGTGTCTTGTGATGGAACCAAATCAGATCTGAAGTCCAAAGAACCACATTCATCTTTCAGCTCCACCTTCACTTTGATGCCTATAGCAACACAGCTGTGATGCTTTCTGGCAGCACCTCGATCACATTTGGCTCTGATCTGTTAACAAAAAGCTTTCTGAAAGCTTAGCTCTGAAGTTAGCTCCTGCTACAGTCCAAGAAAGGAAATTAACCAACTTATATGGGTCCACTAGCTGTTTAAATGTCAATTAACATAACAACGTGTAATAATAAATATTACTTTTTACATTTAAGCAGCTAGTGGATTCAGTTAACATAACTTGGTCGAGTAAATTCAACATTTCTTTAATTAGTGTAGTTTTGCCCCCAAAAGCTGCAAATGGACAAGAATAATTTATTAAAATAGTTGAGATGTCATCTTTGTCATATTGCTCCGTCAACGTCATGCAAACAATGTGATTCATATCAGAAAATAGTCTTTTTTTTTAAATAAATTTGTAACTTTCAAGGTTGCTTTCTGTTAAACAGTTTATGTGCATGCTGTCAGCAGTGACAGTAAAGGCCCTGGAGCAGTTTGGTGGTGTCTGCATGAATGAGTCATTCAGAAAATTTCATAACATTTGAGTTATGTTTGTTTTTTTGCTAATTTTAACAAACTAGGCAGGGCAGCTTCATTTGTAGCACGTTTCATACATAGAGGCCATTAGCGAGAAAAGCACGGATGTTAAAATTACGTGACAGCACGATTAAAATACACACAATTTAGATTTAGGAATCAGAATAAAGACGAAGTTAAAGGGTGAGCAGTTACAGTGCAGAAGGTGCAGCATAAGAGAAATTCATACATATTTTATGCATTTTATTTTTGGTAAAGAGGATAATTCCGTTTCATATTCTTGATTTTTTTGTGTGTTTTCACCATTAATCCAGTCATTTATCCTCATTCCCGTCATCTGAAACAGTGGACTGGGTGTTTACAGCGTTAAAACTCAAAGTCACCAACAGATGCTCTTATGTGCCAATCCAACCCCTTACGCACTCACTCAAAAACACATATGCCACCCTAACACGTACACAGCTACATACACCCAGCTACACATCCAGATGTGAGCACACACACACACACGCACGCACACACACACCATGAAATCCCTAGCAGATTAGTTGTTGTTCTTATGTAAAATGGATCAAGCCAAGCAGGCAGCAGCCAGCGTGTCTGCAGAAACAATGCCAACCTGTTCAAAAAGCCACCAATCAGCCGCTGATAAACCAGCGAGGGTCTGAAATGACACGGGAGCTTTACTGTGTGTCATTTTAAACGTGTCTTTCACTGCATGCATGCTTTCTCTCTTGTTCAGCGACATAATGTATAAGCAGCAAAATTTGACTGGATTACACAGCGATGGAGAGAAGAGGCGCTTCGTGGATTAGAAATCCTATTTTTTCTGTTGCTACTTTTTATAATAAACTTGTTGAACCTGCTGCAGAATGAAAAGTGTGTGTGAGTGGAGTCTTTGTCAGAAGTAAAGTGGTAAATGTTGCAGATGGAGTCCTTTCTGTTAAAAATCAACTGAAACTACAGAAAACTGACATTGGCCAACATTCTCACAGCTGATTCAAACAAGTAAAACATCTAATATTATGCAGCAATAAAGCAAACTCCAACAGGTTGTATTGACTGTCCTGCACAAATGGATTTATCACATGGTTGCAGCACTTTGTTTTATTTTGGTGCATAAATTGACGATCCTAGAATATGATGATCAATAAAGGTCAAATATATGGAGTATGGTAAAATACTCTGATCCCAATCACTTTAATAGAGGATAAAGGTTTTAGCAGCTAAAACGTGGTTAAATTTGCTCAAAAATGGACCAGAACCAGAGCTGAGAACATAATGTTGGACCCCACCCATCCAGCCCAAGAACTATTCATCCTCCTTCCTTCAGGCAGAGGATTGAGCAGCCTTAAATCCTGGACTACAACAAATCCAACCCTTGCTCTATAATCTCTGCTCTTCAATCACTTTATTATTGACTGACCTGCGGTGGTGAAGGAGAGCAGGGATTCCCCCTCAGGCAGAAATGTGTACTTATGATTAATTGGTTGTTCTTTTTTTTTGAAACAGTTACCTTGAATAACTGGACAAACTACATTGACAGAGTAAGTTTCTGAGAAAATTGATCAAAGCAGTTAAGTGAAAATCATGAGACCTTGTTGTGACAATGAAGGAATGTTTTTGCTCCAGAATCAGGTGCTACTGGTATGATGCAGCTTCAGCTTATCATCTCAATCTGTCACCTCCCTGCAACACCTCGATCGGAACAGCCAGTCATGAACCCCATTGAGGAAATCAGACACTAACCAGATCATTTTTCATGATCTACAGCTCATTTAATCCAGGATTTGTAGAGTTAGCTGAGAGGAAGATGCAAATAAGTCTGAATTTGAAGCTTTTATCATTTTTTGTGTGTTCTGATTGGAGAAGATCAAAAGTGACAAAATAACCCTAACCCCATAACATTTTATTTTGATAGAAATGAGGCTAAAATTATGATTTGATATATTTTTTCTCCATACTGAATGGGAATTAATTTCTCCAGCATTAACAGGTAATTATGAATGCTTAAATAAAAAAATGAGGTAAAATATTCCAGATTAGCTGAATTTCTACCCATTTTCTCACTTTTATCTCATGATTGCTGCCTTTTAAACCTCAGAGAACACAGAGAACACGTTGGTGCTTTTAAGCTCCTGTCTGTCGGTTTCCCCTCATCGATTAGAGGTCATCCGTTTACCGGCACACCTCTCGGTCTTACCTCAGCGTTTCCGAGCCGCAGACGGATCGTTAAAAGCGCAGCCAGCAGCAGCATCAGGATCCAGGACCTCATGTTTCTGCCCAGCCCGAGGAGCCGCAAGCGACCGGCTGGGCATTTAGTACCACGGAGTCCAATCCCACCACAGCTGCACCGAGCCTCGCGTCCCGGTGTCGTGTGCCGGCGGCTGGCGCAATGCGCGCACCCTTAAATATCCTAAATGTGTCAGTGCCAGTGAGCGCTGCTTGTCCAAATGTTTGCTCACGGTGACTCACGCGCAGGAAGGACAGACGTCTGGTCTGACTCTGTTTTGAAAACTCACGTCAGGTTTATATCAAAGGTGAGAGGAGTGCGCAACGCACGCTGAATGACACACGGTCCTTCGGTCTCTGTGCTGGTTGTATCCAGAATCAGCTCAAGAGACTCCGTTAGCAATCCCATCCAAGCATGGTGATCCTCAAAATGTGCCAAAGTGGATGGTGCATTCCTTTTTCCAGAAAAAAATCAAGAAAACAGGTGAGTGTTTAGGCTCCTGCTCCAGGATCACATTTCAGTGTCAATAAGAGCTTTTCTAGTCGCTATCATCCTCTGGAGTCTGTGCGTAAAAGCTGCTTCTCCTTTTTGGAAAAGGCGCTCCGTGCGTTATTCAGACTATTCTAACTCTAAGAAAGGTTATTTAAGTTAAAAGTGTTTAATCTGAGACTCTCTGGGTAAACGCGGCTCTCTGCAGGTCCCACACTAGTCTCTTTGCGTCTCTGCCCTTCCCTCGTGAGTTGGATCAGGTTGTTGTCGCCCCGCGCGTCTCTCCGCTCTGGTTGCGTCTTGATCGGTGCGCAGCTTTGAGCGGGAGCGCAGGGGCCTTCCTCCTGAACTTTTTATGTGTCAAGCTGACGGTTGGAACAAGAACTCTTACCGGAAGCGGGTTCCTTTTGGTTTTCAGAATAAAATCTAAATTAAAACGAGAAGCTGGTGAAAAATGTGCTTGAGCTCTGAGCTTAATATCAAATGTAACACTAAGAAATAAATAAAGACATTTTAAAAGAAAGTTTCATCTAAAGTGTGCTTTAAGGCCAAAATATTACAATTTCTACATAGACGCATCATTAGTTTGGTTAAATCATGAATTCAATCAAAGAATCATTTGATGATTTTATACATTTTTTAAACCTTAAAAGATATTTTACTGAGATTGTTTAATGAAAGCTTGAACAAAATAATTTGATGCATCAAAACACATCAGAGATTATTTCTTCTAAAGGACACCTTGATGGTCAGGGCATGGGATTGAGCTCTTATTTTAGAATATCTTCAACGGAAGTGTGAGATCTAATATGTTCACACTTACTTGTGTCTGTTTGCGCTTGGGCCCTACTTCTGCTTAGAGCTGCGTCCTTATAGGTGTAAAGGAAACCCCCCATGGCTCAAGTTAGAGAGAAATACTGAGCACTAATCCAGATTATTATAGGTCTTTTCCTGATAACAAGATAAATAAAATAAAAGCAAACGTGTGGAATTTCACGATTTTTGGTACTGAGATATTTTTTGTTTGCTCTTTATAAACTGGCATTTTTTAAAATATAATCCAGATGCATCGACTGTGTGAGAAAGATAGGAATATTTGTTGGATGTAAAATAAGATTTAGGAGCATTTGAAGCATTAAAAGGTGTTTTGTGTTCAAATAAACTCCTCTTCATGTCAGAAACTGAACTTTAGTCACAATATATGTAAATCCAGCATTTCTTTTAGATGAAACTGAAGCATTTTTGTAATCTGCTCAGATTATTGCTTGGTTTGGCTGATGTGGGGCTGAAGAATTGTGTAATCCAACAAAAACCAGAAAGTTTAGACAATGCCTGAACAGCCACTCCTTTGCTTGAGCCGTATTCTTTTATAAAGAAGGGGATTGGTTTCCAATCTTGTCTTTTAGATTTTCTCAGAAACACCAGGATTAAATTTCATTTTTCTGATTTTTTTTAATGCATCAACAAATTTTCACCACTCCAATAAGAGATGTCACGTCTCACTGAGCGTTAAAAGATGTAAAGAGGATGCTCACCTTCTTGCTTGTATTTACTAGTTTGTGTAGCGTGATAGCAACACTGATTCTTATCACACGTGCTGTTTTCATGTTTGGGTCTGGGATCATTTGATTTGCAAAGAATACGGATCTTGGAAGCAGGTTACGGACACAGTATTTCAATTTTCAGATAACTCGACAACACTTTGCATGCATTTAGAAAATTCTAACACTATTTTTAGACATAGCTGTGAGTCAGCATGTAAAAGAGCTGCAATCATTTCCAAACCCAACTTTTGCACTGCTAAAACTATTCTGTTACCTCACCGCCTGCAAAGGTTTGACCTGCCATGTGTCAAAGAGTTATAAACGTGTTTGTTTTGAGCCAGAAGACAAATCATTTCCAGAGTAGACAGCGAGTGTTTTCCAGGAAGCTCCGTGTTTCATTTTAGGGTCACGGGTCGCCGTGGAAGCTGAGTGTCACAGAGGATTCTTCCTTTTCTGCAAAGGGAAGACAGAGGAAGGAGGCATCTCGGTGTGGCTATTCCTGGACTACGGATACGTGCACGCACACGCGTGAACACACAATTTACATGCAAGCTTTTTACCCTTGCATTTCAGCTTGGTGCTATTTTTGAATCACAAAGATAGAGTTGTCATTAGAATTTAAATCTTGTAGATATTTTGCTTGTGTTTTTTTTAACTATTCCTAAATATGATTTTATGCACAGAGAGTTGTTGGAACTGCAGATTGTTATTTCAGAAATTGTATTTGTCCAGGAACAATAAATTTGAGCTTAATTATCCGATCTTCCAGTAAACAGAATGCAGGCCTGACTGAGAGGACACTGCTGTTACTGACAAGATGAAGTATGATCCCTCAACTCTGCAGTGCTCTTCTCTGAGTGGGCGACAGCTTGTAAGCGTATCAGGTTGACAGCGTTGCTTGCCATCAGTGCTCTAAGTTAAACATTCCTGGTATGTCCGACAGGAAGAAGATGTACGCCACAGTGAACATGTGCAGGAGTTTCAGCAGGTGGAACAATATTAAACATCTCAATTATGTATATTTATGTAGTTTAAATGTCACTTTCACAATTTGCATGATTGAAAAGATAAACATAAACCCAAATAATGTAACTAAATAAATTGACATAAAAGAATTTATTCTGCAAGTCTTTTCTTGTGTTATTTAACACAAATTGTGCTTTTAAGCAAGTTCTAATCATGATGAATTATGGGTTTCAGTACCTTCCAGAATGAGCCATTTCAGGGCTCTGTCACTGCTGGAGCTGGCCACGCCCACTCCCCCCACCCACACACAGGCTGCTAGAAGCTGAGAAGCTCTGATATCCTCAGAGTAGAACCATTGCTTCTCCAGCAGCAGCTGCTTTCCTGCATATGAGGTGATTCTATGCTAATTTCCCCGTTTGTGATGTCACAAACAGGTACTTTATGCAACAGCTTGTTCTAGACACATAATTCCTTAAACCAATGACAAAAATTGGATGGTCAGGGGTTTTTTTTTACGTTTGGAGTGTTTATAGAGGCAGTAGAGACCCACATGGCAGCAAAAAAGATACAAAGGTGACTTTTCGCGTAATTGACCTTTCGCCGAGCCGCGCCACCCTTAGTTACTGTTGCCAAGTCCGACAATAAGTGGATCAAATACTGCAGCTCCGCAGATTTCCACGATGGAAAGAAGTAGACAGATGCGTGTCAGCAACATTTTTTGGAGCAATTCCTCCTCAATATCATCCAGATCGAGGCAAAAAGGGTTACAGTATGTAGTGGAGGGATATATTAGACAGGAGGAGAGCTGAGCAGCAGCAGAGCTGAGCAGCAGCAGAGCTGAGCAGCAGCAGAGCTGAGCAGCAGCAGAGCTTACCTACCTGAACAAGTAGACGCACCGGCCACCAGGCCCAGCCACCAGGACAGGCTTCAGGCTCTACAACGGCCACCAGGCCCAGCCACCAGGACAGGCTTCAGGCTCTACAACGGCCACCAGGCCCAGCCACCAGGACAGGCTTCAGGCTCTACAACGGCCACCAGGCCCAGCCACCAGGACAGGCCCAGGCTCCAGGCTTACACCAGATCAAGCCCAGGCTACGCAGCTTCCAGGACCAGGCCTCCATCTTCTACCAGGACAGAACCAACAACCAGAGCTGAACCAACAACCAGGGCAGAACCAAAAGGAGAGGCCTACAAGAAGCACCACCACTGAGGGGAATAAGCTTCACCTTCAGCCACCAAGCTTCAGATGATCTAAGGAACTGATTGAGTGAGAGCAAACCAGGAGAAAATAGATTCTTCTGAGAGCATCAGAGGAAAATGACATTCTCCTGCTGAGTTCAGCTAGCATCAGTCGCTAGGCCAGGCCCAAGCTCCAACACAGGCCTTAGGGCGTGGCCCAGACCTCAACAACAACTAAGGAACAAAGGAAATCTCTAAAACAAAAGAAAAATGCCTCCCAAAAAAGCCAACAATGCTCATGAGGATGAACTGGATGAAATCAGAAAATCCCTCAATTTCATGTCTGAGGAGCTTGGTAAAGTAGCAAAACAGCAAACTATGTTACTTAACTTGATGGAGGAAATCCGGCAACTGAAGAACACTGTTCAAGAAAAGGATAAAACAATTATAGGATTGCAACAACGGATTGAAGATTTGGAGCAATATACAAGACTGGATGATATTATAATAAGTGGGTTGGAAACCAAATATCGATCTTATGCAAGTGCAGCCACAGGCAGAGATGGTGAGGATGCCTCAACAGAGGAATTGCAAACATTGGAAGAGCAAGTCATCAACTTTCTTGTAAGTAAAAACTTCAAAATAAACTCTGCTAACATAGCTGCCTGTCATACACTACCAAACAAGGACAAGAAAGCAAAACCTGCTTTAATACTAAGATTTATGAGCAGGAAGCACAAGACTGACCTTCTTAGGCAGGCAAAGAACCTGAAAGGGACAGGAGTATATTTAAATGAACACCTCACAAAAAGAAATGCTGAAATAGCAAGACAAGCACGTATCCTTAGAAAGCAAAACAAGATACAATCAACATGGACAAGAAATTGCAAAGTAATGATACGACTAAAAGGAACACCAGAGGAAGCCAAAGTCCTGATGATAAAAGAATTAAAAGACTTGGACCAGTTTAAGTGAACAAGCTGAACATATTTGCATTAGTGTCGGCTCCGCTGAGCGAAACGTAGCAGGGAACAAGGAGTTGGGAGTTTTGGGAGAAGGCGGTGTCCGGGATCACGTGGATCGGTGAGCGGTGGCGGCCAAAGGTGGCGGCGATGCGGTACCCCTGTGAGCTGTCAGATGTCTGTCAGATGTCACCTATCAGATGATCTGAGCTGCAGGCAGCTCTAAAAGCTCTCGGTGCTCTGCATCGCTCCAGTTTATCATCTCAGCTGGTTCTGTTAACAAAAAGAAACTTAAGGCCGTGTTTACTTTCATTTTCAATATAGTTCCCGGCCGGAGCTCGGCATTAATTCATCACGTGATCATGACACCACCCGCTGTTGCGCCAATAGGCTTAATGTGCGTTTATAAGACACACGGTTGAGGTAATATTACGCTGATTTGCCGGCACGGTGTGTCTTATCTGAAAGGGTCTTGGATAGTCTGGGAGGCGAACCTCCGCCCAGCCGCGGGCGGGGGGAGCACTCAGGCTGTTGCTGGTTGAGCTCGATGAGGAGGTTCTGAAGGGAAACGGAGGGGACTACTATCGGGGCTAATGCTTAGTAGTATAAATTAGGCTTAGCTTCATCATTTTGTTTGGAGTTGTCGGATAGTAACGGTTGCTATGACGTGTGATTGGACAATAGCCGTTCTGGGGGCGGGGCCGGCGAAAGACTAATTGGTCCTCATTACGTTTCCTGAACATAACAATAGTAATCTGCTGTATTTCTCTCTAATCTCAGTTCAAGTCCCAGTTCTAATCTGAACATCTCATGGTATTAACCAGTCAGTCAATAAATACATTTGTTTTCTGTGTACAGTAATGTTTGAAGGTGTCTTTATTTCAGTGTTGTGTGCGATTTTAAGTTGATTTAGACTAACTCAATTACATAAACTCACTGTAATGTAGATGAAAAGTAACCAGACAGCCAACAGTTAGATAAATGAACTGAAACCGTCTCTCTGATTCTCAGCCTTTGAAGAGTCTGCTCCCGCTTGCTTTCATTTATTTTCCTTTTAAAACCTTCCTGCGCGTGTGAGTGTGTGTCGAGCTGTTAATTACCTTCCTGTCTAATATCCTGATCTAATTCAGAGAGTGAGGTTTTCCCCTCCTCTCTTTCTCTTCTTGCCAGCTTCCTGTGTCACCAGAGCCTTTCACGGGATGAGGCAAACAGCCGCTTTCCTCCATCAAAGTTCACGCCCGGGACACAGACGCCACACACGACCTCTGCGGCTTGTTTTGATGTCGTCTGGACACTCAGGCTGGATCAAAACACGATCAGTAAGTGCAGAAACATTTGGTGAATAAAAACCCACAGGATCAAAAGGCATGAAGATGCTGTTAGTTAACGATTTAAACCAGTAAAAGACTGGATTACAAACCCAAAACAGCATTAGAGAGGAAGTTTTCTAAATGTCTCGAAAAGTTTGCAAGAGTTCCCAAAGTATTGAGACAGTTTTCTAAACAGTTGCAGTATCCTTATAAGCATCTGAAACCCATGGTGAACTATTCGCGATTTCATTTTTATGAGTCAGAAAAGACAAGAAATGTGAGAGAACTTTGTTGACTTATGAAATTAAGTTTTGACTTAATGGAAACAAAAAATAAAGAATCTGACATTCTGAGGATGAGAGATCAGCAACTAAATTGTGAACAAATAGTTAAATATATGCCCTACATTTTAAAAATGTTGTCTCTATGTCAGAATAAAAAACATAGTAAAGACAAAAGTATAAACAAAGTAAAAAATGAGCTACACATTTAATGAGAGATGGCCTGGTTGAACAGGTAGATTTTCAAATATTCTTTAAACACCTCCACAGAGTCTGAAAGATGGAGTTTCAGAGGCAAACTCCACAATTTGAGCCAGACCCTGAAAAGCCCTTTGGTTTTCAGTGTGGCAGGTTTTTAGATAAGGATCGAAGGTTGTGTGAGGTCGCATGTGGGGATAGAAGCTTTTGTGCTTCTGGGCCATTTCTAATCATGATGAATTATAGGTTTCAGTACCTTCCAGAATGAGCCATTTCAGGACTCTGTTGCTTTAATAAAACAAGCTGGAACTGGCCACACCCACCCATTCCCCCTACACAGGCTGCTAGAAGCTGAGAAGCTCCGATATCCTCAGAGCAAAGCTATTGCTTCCCCAGCAGCAGCTGCTTTCCTGCATGTGAGAGGTGGTTCTGTGTACTAATTTCCCCGTTTGTGATGTCACAAACAGGGACTTTGCGAAACGGCTTGTTTTAGACACATAATTCAGTTTTTAGATAAGGATCAAAGGTTGTGTGAGGTCGTATGTGGGGATAGAAGCTGAGACAGGCATGGGCCTGGCTGTTCAGAGCTCTGCGGGTTAGAGCAAACACTTTAATCAAGGTGATGTGAGTCCACCTGCTGGATTTTGTTAGGAGTCTGGCGGCTGTGTTTTGAAAGGTCTGAAACTGTGAGAGGGATGATTTGTTCAAACCAGTAAAAAGAGCATTAAAATAGTCTAAACATGATGACTCAAAGACATCTCTTAGATTTCGTACATTAGGCTTGGCTGATTAGCAAAAGGAAGCAACCACCTGTTCAATTTTAGGATGAGGATCTGGAGGTGCAGATCAGAGTCTCTGTCTTGTTGGCATTAAGAACAAAAACATTGCTGGACAGCCAGTTACTGATCTGGGTCAGACAGAGAACAAGGGTGGCCAGCCAACCTGCAACTTTTCAGCTACCAGGCCCGGGAAATGTGGTTGATTTAGCCATGCTTGTTATAACTACAGCATTAAAGTTTTTTTCTTCTTCAAACAAGTAACTAAAATAATATTCGGTGGGAAAAATACCATTCAGAAGCTTGCTTGTATTTAGTACTTTCTATTGAGGTCATGACTCAGATTTTACCAGCTCCCAGTCCATTTGTGACATTGACATTGTATCAAATTCTAAGGAAAAAAAAACAAAGTATGTGTTGACGTTATTTTAGTTTCTTTCTCAAACAAAAGACCAATTTAGGCGAGAGATGGTGTGAAGTAGGAGAAGGTGTTGCTGGGGGAGTTCATAGAAGAGGAAAGGAGGGGAGGTCTGAATCACAGACGTATTGTTGTGTGTTTTCCCAGCATCAACAGCAAGGAAGTGAAATGAGGCAGCTAAATATACAATCGGCACAATGAAGTAGCGAGTGTGGAGCAGCTGTGGAGTTAGGAACGCCTTTTCTTTACTGAGGAGGAGCTGATGGAGAAGACAAACTACAGGTACAAGATGTAGTTAGCCAATCAGATTAAACCAACTTCCTTCACTGCATATCTGGTAATTTGATAGTTTCTGGTCAGCTGATTCAACTCTAAAACTCAAAGATGTCCTAGAAAGATTATTTTTTTTACAATTGCAAACCGTTCTTTGAGCTTCTATATACCATATTATGAAATGTTGGGGCTCACAATGTCCCAGGAGCCCTGATCAGTTGTCAAACACAACCTCAAACCCTACAATGAAAAGAACTATATGCCTCGCCCACTTGGCCAGGATGTGAATATTAAATGAGCTGCATTCTGATTGGCCAATTTACCCAGATGACTCTATGACACTGCCTGAAGCTAGTAACTTTGTGTTCTGTGTGTGTGAAGTTAGTCTCGGGCCAGCCGATGTGTGAGAGTTGGTGCAGGTTCAGGAATGTGGAGGAACGAGGAACGTAGTGAGTGTCTGGCACGGTGACTGTCCAGCAGGTTGTAGACCAAGGTTCTGCGGATGGAAAAGGGAGAGGACAAGGACCGCAAGCTGTGGGTCTGGTATTCATTCAAAGTCTAGATATTCCCAGTACATCCTGGAACTTGAGTGCTCCAACATTCTTCTTTGTTGTTTTCCTCTCATCCAACATAGATGTTAGCAGTAGCTCGGGCTAGCATTAGCATTAGCTTGGGCTAGTGTTAGTAGTAGCTCGGGCTAGCATCAGCAGTAGCTCAGGCTAGTGTTAGCAGTAGCTCGGGCTAGCATTATCAGTAGCTCAGGCTAGTGTTAGCAGTAGCTCGGGCTAGCATTAGCATTAGCTCGGGCTAGCATTAGCATTAGCTCGGGCTAGCGTTAGCAGTAGCTCGGGCTAGTGTCAGCAGTGACTCGAGCTAGCGTTAGCAGTAGCTTGGGGTAGCTGCGATTAGCATCACTGCCACCATTTACATGTTGCCAACCAGGGCACGAATTACCTAGAGGCTTCCGGGGGAGCCACGTGAGAGCGAGGGGTGGGGGTTGGATGATGCCGACAGACTTTCTGATCGTAGATGTGAGAGCGGGGTAATGATGCAGACGGACTTTTGGCCTCCCCCTGGGTGTGTAAGTTGAGGACTTCTAGGGGAGCCCATGACCCTTTCAGGGGGGCTGGGCTCCCCTTAGCTCCCCCGTAATTCAAACTTTGTTGCCAGCATTGAAGTGGGTAGAGAAAATGCTTATGTAAAGCTATGTGTCTTGCTTATAATGTGTTAAACCAGCTTTTCTCAGAACAAACCGTTCCTCCCTTACCTTTACAACATTACTAATTTACATAGGAAGGCAGATCAGACACGGCTCTGACTTTTTGGTATGCTACATTAGACACCTCAAGCTGCCTCTAACCAACAAGGTAAATGTTTTAAATTCTGGAACACCTTTAGTGAAACCTAAAAAAATAAACTGCTTGAGATGTGACGTCTCGTTTTCGAGCAGGTCCTCCTACCATACAACAAATAGAGAATAAAATAGCAGAGTCATTGCACCATCATACATACTTCACACAGAAAGTGAATGGAGACACGGTACATTTGGATTTTGTGTCACTTGACAAAATATTTCAGTTTGAAAGAATTTAGGAAATGTTCTCTGAACACTGGTGTCAGGGGTGAGTGCACAGCAACGGTGAATGATTTAAATAGCTCATAGGTTGGGTAGGATGACTCAATCGCAGAACTTTGCTTGGAGCTCCAAAGAGGTCAGGACCAGAGCTGGTCTGCAGGAAATCCTTTTCATTCATAACTTGTCAAGAGAGAGACAAAACAACAGTCGTAAAGCGGGCATATTCCTGTTTTGTGGGGAAAACAAGGAAAGTTGACCTAAAATTACAGCAAGAGGAAGAGAGAAGTGAGGGATTTATTAATGTGGACTTGAAATTAGCACAAAACGTTGCTGCCTTCCACACCAAGAGGTATGTTCTTTTGGGGTTTTGCTTCCAAAACACACAGATGTTTAACAAATGTGAGTGTTGAAAAGTGAATGGCAGCACGGTGGTTTACTGGGCAGGAGAGCAAGTGGAAAATCCTGCAGCATAAAGTTTTCAGGTGTTATAATCAGCAGGCAGGCAGATAGACTGATGTGCAGGAAACGTCCAGCAAAGACAGGAAATAAAATGACCTCAGATCGGGTCAGTGAAACAATAATCTGCCCGGTGACTGAATCCTGCAGTGACCTAAAGGATGATGCGTACCAGGTGTGCAGGTGGAGAATAAAGCCAGAGCTCCACACTCAGTAAACACACATGCATTCAAACAAAGAAACATAGAGGACAAAAACACATTGATGCAATGACATTTATGCATTTAGTCCGATTCAGAAAACAAACAAAACAAAGAATGGTGCTTTCATGTGGAAAAAAGATGATACAAGAAAAAAAAAATCATGTTAAACAAGAATAGCAAATTAAAAATATGTCTTCTTATTCTATTATTATTATTATTATTATTATTATTATTATTATTATTATTATTATTATTATTATTATTATTATTATTATTATTATTTATTTATTTATTTATTATTACTTTTCAGTTTCCAGTGCATTGCAACCAGAATCACAAGCAAGTTCCAGACTGCCAGATACACACACACGCACGCACGCACGCACGCACGCACGCACGCACGCACGCACGCGCACACACACACACACACACACACACACACACACACACACACACACACTTTGATCTGATGGGTGGGGAAATTCCCCTTACATCGCTGTAGGAGGGTCCTCTTTCCTCTACCTTCCTATAAAGAAAGAATTTTTCTTTCTTTCTTCTTCCAACTCTTCTGAAGACTTTTTTGGAGTTGCCCCTTAGGGTTGGAAATCCTGAACACTGCACTCTCCTTTTTTCCCCTTTTCCCCTCCTCGAAGCCACTCTCAAACCCCTCGTTGTTCGTGGCTCTCTGATCCTTCCACAGCCAAGTCACCAACAGTTTCCATAGGTCCTGGTGTCAAACTTCAATCAGCTTCTTTAAGGGTTTTCAGAATCTGTTCACAGTGTTGGTGACAAGAGCTGATTGGATAAAAAGATTCGAACCTAAAATGCAGATCTCAGTCATTCCTCTAACCTTCAAATAACATTTAACAGGAGAAATAAAGCGTATTTGATGTCAGAGTGAAAGACTGGCTCATATATTTCAACAGCTGAGGGTTTTTACAAGATTATTTTCATAGCAAAAGCAAATGATGGCCTCAAAATGTTTCAGTATCAGACCTTTACACAAGCACGAATTAATGTTGAGGATTATGGAGATTGTTTGATTTAAAATAAATGGAAAGGTTAAAAACAAATATTGTGTTACTGACCTGAGTCTGGAGAAACACGTTAGTTACAACCGGATTGACAAGCTAACAGTTAGGCCAAGTGGTGCCAAGTTTCTGCAGACTCATAAGAACACAACTTTTTAAAATTTCAGAGCAGTTCCTGCAAGATCTTTTCATAAACACGACTGCACATCACTAGTGAGCAGGTATGCATGTGCACCAAAAATAATGTGTGCGGGACTTCCGGGTTGGCGCGAAGGAGGATGGCAGCATAGTAGAAGAGGCTCCCGACATAAGAAGAAAAAACAGCCCACAGCAACCCGAATTTACTACGACCTAAGTCAAAGAAACAAGAAAGAGGGGCGTTGAAATGCCTAAAACCAAAAACAAGAAGAGACACACTCAGAACGAGCTACAGGAGAGGGATAGCGACGACCAGATCTCACTGGCTAGCAGCAACATGGAGGACAAAGACATGCTAGCAGGGGAAGAAGAACCAGCTAACAACGCTAGCCTAGATCTCATACTCAGAGAACTGAGAGACTTCAGGAAAGAAAACGATGTGCAGCTAAAAGCAATCCGGGAAGACGTAAATAAGACAAACAAGAGAATGGAAGAAGTGGAGGAAAGAATAAACGAAGCCGAAAACCGAATACAGACCAACGAAGAAGCAGTAACGGAGATGCTCAAACTGCACATCGAAATGAAAGCGAAGCTAACTGACCTAGAGGGACGGTCTAGAAGAGAAAATATTAGAGTTTATGGAATCAAAGAGGGATCAGAAAATGACGCACCATCCATGGCTGTGTTTTTAGAGCGCTTGCTAAGACAGAAACTGGAGATACCGGAGACGAGTGAAATAAAGATCGAGAGAGCACACCGGGCTACGGTGCCACAGCCACCACCAAGCGCAGCACCAAGATCCATAATCGCAAAGATGGCTAACCAAAGAATAAAAGATGAAATAATAAAAACAGCCTGGCAAAAACGAGGATTTGAATATATGGGGAACAAAGTTAATTTAGACCACGACTATGTACCTGAGGTCCTGAAACAACGGAAGGAATACTCAGAGGTGAAAGCGATGTTAAAAGAAAAAAACATCCGATTTCAAACACCATTCCCTGCACGAATGCGGATATTCTACCGGGAGGGACCAGTGCTATATGGGTCCGCAGAGGAAGCAACCAGCGACCTAGCAAAGAGGGGATTCCCGGTTGCAATCATCAGAAGACCGGAGAACGTCATGGAACAGATCCGAAACAGAACGTGGAGCATGGCGAGAAAGAACAACGACCGCAACCGGAACTTCAAGGAGAAACTCCAAGAATTCAGACGTCAGGAACAGAAATGAGAAGATGAGAGAGACGAACAGATGATGAGAGGACTTGTGATCTTGACTCTAAATTGAACTAAAAATCCCTGAAGAAATGTCTATGGTGAGGTAAATATAAAGGTTATTACTCGTTCTAAAAATAAGTTCAATGGGCCAATAAATTAAATTCAAATAGTCGGGCTCCTCATATGCTGTAAATTGGATAGTAGTTAGGACAGCAGATGGCCCCCTCGCACCTATGTGTACGAGGGGCTCACCCTCAAAGCCCCCACTACAGCGGGGCTTGTTCAGGGCCAAAAGCAGGCCTCACGGATGGAAGTCAGTATAATGTTTATCAATGTATGTATTTCTTTACAGTTGTTCAAAGACAGTTCTATGTGGTTGTTATAGCTATTGTTCTAAATAGCTACAATGTTCAAATGACAGTTGATACGATATTTTGGGGGAATGCAGACATTACAGGTTTTAATAGGCTGAAATCATCAACACAAACAAACCATGACTAGTGGCAAAATAAAGATCATTTCATATAATGTAAATGGCGTGCTAAATCCTATAAAACGAAGTAAGATACTAACTAAGATGAAAAAAGAAAAGGCACAAATAATATATTTACAGGAGACCCATCTAAACTCTAAAGAACATGAGAAACTGAAAAGAATGGGATTCGTAAATATATTTTCCTCCTCTTATAAAGCTGGACGAAGAAGGGGAGTTGCAATTCTTACATCGAATAAAGTACAATTTGACAAGGTAGCAGAAATAAGTGATAAAGAAGGGCGGTATGTTTTAGTAAGAGGAAACATTGAGGGACAACCAATAACATTATTGAATGTATATGTGCCACCTGGAAGTGATATGAAGTTTTACCAGGAGATAATTAACATAATGGTAACAGAGACAGTAGGAATTCTAATTTGTGGAGGAGACTTAAACATACACTTACAACCAAAACTAGACACTTCATCTGGGAAATTACAAAACACAAAGCTGCTGACAAAGAAAATTAACATGTTACTTAAGGAGACAGGACTGCTGGATATATGGAGAGATTTACACCCTAATCAACGAAACTACACCCATTACTCTTCATCTAATACATACACAAGGATAGATTACTTCTTAATATTCGGAAAAGATAAAGACAAAGTAGAAAGATGTGAAATTGGAACAATAGACCTTAGCGACCATGCACCAATAGAATTGTTATTAGATCTCAATCTACGACCGAGAATTAGTAATTGGAAACTAAACTCTAGCCTACTTAACGACCCGCGATTCAAAGAACAGATGAAAAGTGAAATCCAAATTTATCGGGAAAATAATGACAAAGGCGATGTATCCCCTATTATTTTATGGGATGCCATGAAGGCTGTTTTACGAGGTAAAATTATATCAATAGCCTCCCATAGAAAAAAGAATAGGGATGAGAAATGGAAAGAACTACAAAATAAATTACAACAACTAGAGGAAAAACACAAAAAGCAAACTTCACAACTCTTAATGGAAGAAATCAGGAAAATAAGAAATGAAATTAATGATCTGGCAACATATGAAATTAAAAAAAACTTGATGTACCTGAAACAAAGAAATTATGAAAGTGGATCTAAATCAATGAAAAACTTGGCCTGGAAACTTAAAAAGAAAATAGCACAAAACACAATTCACAAAATCAGAGATCCGGAGACCAAAATAATAAAAAATAAATTAAGTGAAATTCTAGAAGCCTTTGAAACGTTCTATAAAAATCTCTACTCTGAAAGGACAGAAGGGAACACGACGGAAATAGATAACTTCTTGGACTCCCTAGATTTACCAGCGCTAAACGAAGAACAGAACAAAATATTGACTGAAGACATAACAGAAAAAGAATTAAGTACAGCAATAAGTAGACTCAAATTAAATAAATCACCAGGATCAGACGGGTATACTGCGGAATGGTATAAGGAATTGAGAAAAGAGATAATACCAGTGATGCTCCCCACTTTAAACTGGGTGTTACAGAAGTCTCAAATACCACCCAGCTGGAAAGAAGCAGTAATATCCACCATCCCAAAGGAAAATAAAGATAATTTAGAATGTGGATCGTATAGACCCATTTCAGTTCTCAATATAGACTATAAGGTATTTACATCTATAATAGCAAGGCGACTAGAGAAATTCTTACCTATTCTGATCCACAACGATCAAACAGGCTTCATCCGAGAGCGACAGACACAAGATAACATAAGACGGACACTGCAGATTATTAACCACATCCAAGAGAACAAATTAGAAGCCATTATAATTAGTGTGGATGCAGAAAAAGCCTTCGACTCAGTGAAATGGAGTTTTCTTTATCGAGTTTTAAACAAATTTGGCTTCCATGAAATATTAATTAAAGCAATAAAAGCGCTATATGACAAACCTAATGCTAGAATCAAAGTGAATGGCAGCTTATCAAATAAAATTAAGATAGAAAGAGGCACAAGACAAGGATGTGCTTGCTCACCGATCCTATTCGCATTATATATAGAACCATTTATTCAATACATACGACAAAACAAGGAAATAATTGGTATTAGTATTCAAGAAAATATACACAAAATAGCATGTTACGCAGATGATATATTAATATATTTGGGCCAACCGACGAATTCCCTACCTAAACTAATGCAGTCATTTGAATACTTCGGACAACTATCAGGATATAAAATTAACATAAATAAAACACAATTAATTAAATACAACTATAAACCAACGGAAGAAATAAGAAGTAAACACCAGTTAGCATGGGAAACAAAACAATTTAGATATCTGGGGGTGGTGATACCAAAGGATCTCACAGAATTAATAGGGCATAATTATTTACCGCTACAAAAGAAAATTAAGGAGGATTTAGAAAGATGGCGTTTAATTCCATACTTAAGTCTTAATTCAAAAATAGATTCAATTAAAATGAATATCCTACCAAAACTATTATACCTATTCCAGACGTTACCAGTGGAACTAGACCAAAAGGTATTTAATGAATGGGACAAGATACTGTCCAGGTACATATGGCAAGGAAAAAGACCACGAATCCGATTCAAAACTCTTCAAATGACAAAAACACAGGGAGGATGGGGCCTACCATCTCTTAAAGACTACTACAGAGCAGCACAACTGAGACCTGTAATATGTTGGTGCAACCCTTCCTACACCGCACAATGGAAAGACATAGAAATGAAACTTTCACATATACCTATACAATCACTTATTGCAGATGACAACATTCAAGAATGGATCAAAAATATAAAAAATCCTTGGATTAAATTAACACTTAAAATTTGGAGAACAGTAATAACGGAATATAAACTGGAAGAAGATATAATAATACTTAAATGGTGTGCATACGACACACAGTTTACTCCAAACAAATTGGATATGAGATTTAAGAAATGGGCAGATAAAGGGGTAACCGCCTTGTGTAAGATAATAAAAAACTACGTCCTCATCAGTTTTGAACAAATTAAAGAGAAATATGCTTTAGAAGCACAGGATTTTT
Organism: Aphyosemion australe; assembly: GCA_006937985.1. Classification (NCBI taxonomy): domain Eukaryota; kingdom Metazoa; phylum Chordata; class Actinopteri; order Cyprinodontiformes; family Nothobranchiidae; genus Aphyosemion; species Aphyosemion australe. The sequence continues at coordinate 176,080 of SSNS01000307.1, read as the reverse complement.
ACCGGTATCTACAGGTGAGACATTTCATTGGTAACAAATTAAACAATGTAACAGAATCCAGTAAGCAATTACTAGAGGTTTTTAAAAGGGCATATGATGGAAATAGAGACAGGGGTATAGTATCAGCGATATATAAGGGACTTATTAACAAAAAGAAACACTCAACTCTATACATCAAAGCAAAATGGGAACAAGAAGGGGGAATAAACATATCAACGGAAGAATGGGAATTAATCTGGAAATACCAATGGAAATGTAGCAATTCAAATAGTTGGAGGGAATTTGGCTGGAAGAGCCTGATAAGATATTTTATTACGCCATACCAAAAATCACAATTCAAAGGTAATTCTCCATGTTGTTGGCGAAATTGTGGTGATATGAAGGCAAATCATTACCATATTTTCTGGGATTGCCAGAGTATTAAGACCTTTTGGAGTGAAATACATAAAGCCACACAGGACATTTTTGGGAGTCACCTGACCCTGGAAAGTAAAGTCTTCTTCTTCGGACTCATGCCAGAATGGACTAACAAAGATAAACATTTATTCGGTATTTTAATGGTGGCCAGCAAGAAGGCACTCACGAAAAAGTGGCTTTCCCAGGAGAGCCCAACATTGACCCAATGGATGGATATTGTTATGGACATATACAGAATGGAGAAGTTAACAGCTGAACTGAACTATAAGAAAGACTTATTCTTATCCCGATGGAGGAAATGGATAAATTACATAGCGCCACGACGACCAGAATTTAATTTGTTTAACCTATAATGATAACTGGATACTATGCAGATTATAATCATTCTTCCCCCCGTGTAACAACTGTCTGTCAGGTATATTTATGTTCTACATATACACTTTTATGTTCACTTTTTCTTTCCTGTCTTTAAATATTCACAGAAAATGTTCATTCAAGCAGAAAGTTGATGATGTACTCTGAAAGAAGGTTCACATGTAATAAGATTGCTGAATGGGTAATAAAATTTAAATAAAAAAAAAAAAAAAAAAAAAATAATGTGTGCATACCAGTTCCTTTGCCACAGTGCTATGGGTGTGCATGGGTTAGACTCAGCGATACAACATATAATACGATATTTTGCAATACTAAAAGCCAGATATTTTCAATTTTTAAGATTGAATTTAATTGGAAAACTCAGATCAGACCAGATGTTTCCACAAATTCAGCCCTTTCAGGACTTTACACAGACGTCGGCATATCGCGACTGCTTCGGCAGTGAGTGATGTCATTGATCAGCGCCAAAAAGCATCCACAGTATGATTAATAACATTAAAAGTTACATTCTGTTGAAGTACGGCAAAATTTAATCCATTCAGAGGACAAGAGCAGCTGCGTGGTGTAAAATGTGGCGTTAAAAGACCAGAAGAAGCTCCATTTTTTACGGTGCTCTGTGAGACAACAAAGCCCCATGAATTGGGTCGTTGTGGGGGAATTCCACTGTGTTTTCCAGTGTGTCGGGAGTTTAGTAACAGTGATTTTAAAGCTGTGTGATCAGTGCTCATTTTCTTTTGCTTCCATTCTGCTTCACGAGCAATTATTCTAATTTTACTACTATCGGTTGTTTTGAACGGCGTCTGCTGATGTCATTTCCTACCGAGTTACAACCAATCAGCGTGGGTTAACCAAAAGTTCCGCTCAGCTTTTCTACCGAGCCTTTCCGAGTATTTATCCCGATCAGGTACTTTGAAAGTTCCTGAAAACAGCCCGTTCGGCCGACCTGGTGAAGTGGAGACACGCATGTCGGGAAGTTCCGGTAAAATTACCCTGATGTTCCGACAAAATGGAGGCGGTAAAAACTGCTGCCACCTAGCAGTCAGAGTTTGAACTGCACCACAAAAAAATCTAATTACAGAAAATATTTGCATGTAAATTTTAAATGAAAAAAATCAGTTGACTACTTTAAAAACTGATTCTGTATCATAACACGAAGTATTGCAACATTTCAGTGTATCAATATTTTCTTACATCCCCTGATGCTCCTTTGCATACAGCTGTCATGTTGGTGCAAGCTCTATCCTAGATCTGTTTCCCTAATAGCTCTGCATCGCCCAAGTGGCAATATGTACATGCTAATTACAAGCCTTGTGCCTGACTCACTCCAGTCATACAATAGGGAAACTATCACCACTACAGCAGCTTTAGCGTCGTGTTTTAGTAAACATGATGTTAAACAAATCACCACCCGTCCCAGTGTTCAGTGATCAGGATGTGGTGGTGTGTATACTAAACATGGGGTGAGTACCATGTATCAACACATGATGCTCACTTGATTACCTCCATCTTTGAAGTCGTGCGCCCCTGTTTATAAACCTTCATGCCATCGTCAATCTTGCATGATCAAACCTTTACTCAGAAAAAAATAATACAGTGTTCCTGCCAGGAGTGCCTCAGGCTGCACCAAAGAGCAACAGCTAGCTGCTGCTGCCACTATTTTCACTTGAAAGGAACCATGTCATTGAACATTAATGATACATAACTGACGACAATGTTGTGCTTTATGAAAGGATTTTTCTTTGATCAAAGTTGTGTTAAAGAGGACCTGGAATGCAGTTAATCAACAATCTAAAACAGCTTTGAGCCTCTAAAAAGCATCAGAAATGTTCTTTTGGCTTTCATCTGTCCCAGGAGCCCTGATACAGGCCATTCTAAAACCCCTAAACCAGCCTTGCTGTGAAAGGAGCTGTTTGCCCCTCCCACTCAGCCAGAACATGAATATGATAATGAGCTGCTTGCTGATTGGTTGGTTTCCCCAGAAAGCCTCAGACACTGGAGACATGCAGGTTTGAGGAGGCGTGGCTCCCCCTTATGACGTGTTAAGGAAGGCTTTCTCAGAACAGGAGTTTTTCTCTCGCCTTTTTCAACTTTCTAATTTACATAAATAGTAGGTCACACACGGCTTCGCCTTTTTGGCTACTTTTGACCACCCAAGCTGTCTTTATTCAACAACAACAATGTTGGTTTACATTCTAGGTCCTCTTTAAGATGTTGTGACTAGCTGTTAGCAAGTCAATCTCAACAGAATTTATGTATTTTTTCAAAATGAGGTTGTTCAGAGATCTCTTTAGAAAAGGAAAAACACATAAAGTTCATAACATTCCTACAGAAACGCACTTCAAAAGATCTGAGCAATCAATTAAAGATTAAAATGATTTAAACATTGTGTTATGTGACAGGAATGTGAGGTGAGTTGGAGTTTTGTGTAAAGATCATCATTTATTAGCACAACTGTATGAGCTAAAACAATTTAGAAAAAACAACAAAGGCTTAAGGAGGTTCAGATCTTTTGTTGTGGAGTTCTATTGAAAGGTGATGACTGATTATTATTATTATTATTAGTATCTAACCTGTCATGAAAAGCTGGTTGAATCATCTCAATGTGAAAATGCAGAGACCAGACTGATGAGCTAAAAACTAGTTTGATCAAAAATGGTTTTCTGTTTCGATAAAAACGGCTTTAATGTTTATAAAGTTCCAAGTGATTCAAGAAAACTTTAAGTAAACTTTGCAGTGCTCGTCAATTAAGAACTAATGTCTGGAGCTCCAAACTGAGGTTGCTCAGAGCAAATTACTGCAGGCACAGAAATCTAAACACAGCCTCTTCACAGTAATCACGTTTTTTTTAAAGCAGGTTTAGACGAGAAACTTGTAATTTTCCTGCACCTGTTTCCCACCTCCCACTGTACCAGTTAACCTTTGTTAAAACTCAACGACTCTCAGTGAGGCATGACCACAGCTCTTTCCAGTCAGGGTTTTTTTTTCCCCGACTCAAAGGCAAACAGAAAGAAACTAACAAACTCTGAATTTAGATTGTTAATTTTGGAACAAAGCGTCATAAGTGTTACAGAAAAAGCACACGCGGGTGTGAAAGATGAACACACACACACATTGAAAAGCATGCACACTGCTGGTAAATATAGAAGTCACACAGCTAGAAGGAAAGCCACTTCCCCAAATCGTGCCATCTGGGGAACTTCTGGTGGTTTTTCTGTGTAAATTTGCACAGTTGTGGTTTGTCCCAAGAAAAATCAGTATGGAGATGTGGAGAAGAGGAAATGCGTCAGCAGAGAAGGACTAACATCTGAGGACAAACCTATCCTTTCACACGCAGGATTGTGTGTGAGGGTGTGTGACCCCCATATAGTCTGGGTCATTGTGTTATTTTGTAAGTATTGTGTATTTGGAGCTTCTTGTGAACAGATCCAGCTAAACAAATTATGCAGTTGCTTTTTTCTGCCACCTCAGCAGCTGGAAAAGTAAACACGATCATTTGAAAATCGTCTTTATTTTTCTCTGACTCCATGCAGTAACCTGCTGCCCCAGACACTTTACTGCTCCAGCTTTTCCTGACTGCCTAAGGACTTGATTTTAGTCATAAAACTAAATGAATTCAAGTTTAGACAGGTCTGATATATCACATGATCAGGCCTTAAGGAAGGATTTAAGTTTGGCAAAAGAAAACGATTATCAAAGCTTTGCAAAAATATTCTATAAAAGTACCTTTTCTTGTCTCAAGGGCTTCATGTCTTCTTGCTCATGAGTGATTTAGCATCACATCAGCTGATCTAAAATCAATAAGTTCAGTTCATCGGTTGCAGAGTTGGAGGACAAATCTGCATCATCAATTCATTGTTTCCCATCTTAACATTAATAGAAGACTTCAAGCCCGAGAAAAAAAGGTCAGAAGTGGAAAGACAGAGAAGAAATTAGGTGATGAAGCAAAAATAATAAAGACAGAAATTAATGCAACAAATAGAGATAAGGTAAAACTATTTCTGGCATGCACCTTTACTTAAACTCTAACCAAGCTCCACACACCCACACATGCACAAACTAAGTCTTTTTCTGCAGTACATGATAAGGTAATAGGAGCATTGGGTTTCACTCACTTCCCTCACACCTTATCTGATTTAGGGGACTTCCTGTTCACTCTCCCCTCCCCTGCTCCACTCGTTCTTTGATGTCAGCTCGCCACAGTTTGCTTCATGTGCACCAGACACATTAGACCTGTTTGAAATGTCCCTCTTGATGCAGGGGGCGTGTCTGTGCATTTAGAAATGTGTTTGTGAATGTGATAAAGTAGGAAAGAATGAGGATTCATCTGCTGTGATGAGGTCGTTGTCATGGTGAAGAAGGAGCTGACTTTAAGAGCTAAACTTTGGATTAACTGGTCCGCTTCGACTCTCACCTTTGCTAGTGAAATTTGTCCTGACTGATAGAATGAGATCGTGACACATGCAGATAAAATGAGCTTCCTTCAAAAGGGTGATGAGCCACGTCGGCTGATGGGATCTTATGTAAGAACTGCTGCTCCTCCTCATCAGAAAGTGTCCACTGAGGTGTTTTTGGTATCTGATGCCTCCTCCTCAACTTCCTCTGGAGCAGTTGGGTTCAAATTTTTCAGTTTCAGACCCACAAAATAGCAATTTTCAAGACATGCGACCCCAGATATTTCTGATTTAACAACACAAATATGCTGAAAAAGCTAAATAATTCAGCTTATATTCACATATGTACATTTATGACAATTTCATTGAGTTTTTGTAACAATTGTGCTAGAAATATAGCTTCAGCAGTTATTTTTGAATCTTATTTTGATTTCTGGAAATCGTCTCAAGACTCCCTGTGTAGTTCTAGGTGACCTACAGTGTGGTCATGACCCCAACTCTGAGAACCACTGCCCTGGAGGGCTTCCAAGCACCTCCTAGAGGGGGGAATTCCTGTACCAGACTCAGAACTGGATGGATGGATGGACAGATGGACGGATTACTTGTGCAAATCAAACATATTTGTAACTGAAAGCTTTATAGTTTAGTTTTTAATACATTCTTCTACTACATTTATAATTTAAAATAAGAGATTCATGAAGGATTTACAAACTTTAACTGATCATAAAGCAAAGAGAAAATGAGGAGAGGAGTCCAGAAGATTGCTTCTTGACTCAAAAGGAGTTGTTTTACTGCTGTACCCTGAAAGTTTGTTTAGAAATCAAAATAAATAATAATAATAATTGATTACATTTATGTAGCGCTCTTCAAGGCACCCAAAGCACTTTCCAATATTCACACGCTCACACATTCACACACTCCTGGTGATGGTAAATTACCACGTAGCTGCCCTGGGGCAGTCTGACAGAGGCGAGGTTGCCATTTTGCACCATCAACCCCTCTGACCACTACCAACATAGGCAAGTTAGATGAAATGTCTTGCCCAAGGACATAACAGCAGAACGCTCTTGAGGGAATCAATCCTGCAACCCTCCAATTGCTGGACAACCCGCTCCATCTCCTGAGCTACTGCTGCCCTGAAGATGGATAATGAGAGCTAATATCCCATTCAGAGTAAGAGCTGAACTTATCAAGTGAATATTTGCTTGCACCAGAAAATATTTTCATTCATGCAAAATCAAGCTAGCTTGCAAAATATGAATTCTAAATGAGCTACGATGGATGAAGACAGAATTACTCATAGCTGCCGTTGACTGATTTCCTTCTGATGGTATTGATCTAGAGCAGTGAGCAGGAAGCTGAAAAGTTAAAGAGCTGCTAATGGCCACGTGTTCTTTCATCCTCATCCCTTTCAAAATGGTTTTATCTATAATACACATAAACACACACACCTAAATGCAATTGCACACACACATTCACACACACACTGCTTTCTGAGCTCTCTAATGTCCTGCCATGCAGGTGTGTGTTAATCTCCTGAATCCAATAATAATGGCTGCACTGATCTTCATACAGTTTGACTGAGTTCAATGGAGCAGCTGTAGGGTGTGTGTTTACAGATTGACAGGCACACACAAGTATGAACAAGCGCGTGCACACACACACACGCACACACGCACACACACACACACACACACACACACACACACACACACACACACACACACACGCACACATACACACACACAAAGTGATTTATTGTGTCTATTTAGAAAGTGATTGGATTTTTTTGTCCCAGATGTTTCTCTAAATCTCTGAACAAGCCTCTTCAACATCACAATGATTTAGTTTATTTACACACACGTTAGGTGGTTTTAGCTGCACGACTCGAGTGTCTGGATTTGTTGAACATCTTTATCTGTTTGAGATTATTTGATAAAACAAGAACAAAAAGCTACTGCAGAGGGAGGAGAAATGTAGTTTGTAGCTGAGTTTCATTTCCAAAAGAAAAACTGTAAAATTCTAATGGATCAACATCTTGTTGCAGAAATGTTGGAAAAACTAAAAAGATTTTAGAACATTAAGATTTATATTCTTTTAAAGATGAGCAGTTTCTCAATTAAAAGTGTCTTTAAAAAGTTTTTTTGCAAAGATTTTCACAATTTTTCCTTCTACTAAACCACTGATTACTTTGCATATTTGTTTAGTAGGTGGCAGCATTCTCATTCTGGCCGGGTGGGAAACTGTTTTAGTTTTATGTCTCAGGTTGAAAAAATTCAGAATTTTCACTAATTCAATGTCCTTGAAAAACATGATTTTTTAAATTCTTCTTAATTTTGAATAAAATATACATACAATGAAACTTGATGTATTTATTTATTATTGATTCCAGTTTAGTTTAATTTTTTATAAAGTTCTAAAATTGTTGCCACACGTTCTTACTTAACTAATCAACTTGGAATAATAGCTTAGATTTAATAATGAACAGTATTTATAAATGAAATTGAATGAAATAAATCAGCTGTTAAAAGTGAGTTCTCCCCCTAGTGGCTGGTTGCAATATAAACTTTCCCCTCCATGAAAATGAATGGGACATGTTCATGACTGAAATATGAAAATACACCTCAGGCTGTTACTTTTCATGCTCTGACTCCTGTTGATTCATGTCTCCCCTTGCTTCTGCGTGTTCAAATATTTATTTTTCCAACATGTTAATATTTTTTAGATTTCTGATGCATTAAAACACCATGATTGTGTGTGGGAGATGGGGTGGGACATACTTCTTCACATTCCAAGTGCATGGTATCCAGCTCCTTAAACACAACATGGCAGTACCTGTAAATGGGATATTTTAGCTATTTTTTTAACAAGTTACCTATCTTTACACACAGCCCCTCCCTGGACTGCCACCTTACCGTGGTGGAGGGGTTTGAGTGTCCCAATGATCCTAGGAGCTAAGTTGTCTGAGGCTTTATGCCAGTTTCAGCACCTTCCAGAATGAGCCATTTATAAAAAAACAAGCTAAAGCTGGCAATGTCCACCCATCCCCTGCTCAGGCTGCTATAAGCTGCGAAGCGCTACGATTCGGGAGGGCTCATAGAATCGCTGCTCCTCCAGCAGAAGCTCTCTGTTGCAGGTGAGAGGTGGTTCTATGCTAATTTCTCCATTTGTGACATCACAAATGGGGACTTTTTAAAACGACTTGTTTCTAAAACCAAACACTGACAGAAAATGGATGGACGGGTCTTTTTAAGTTTGGTGTGTTTATAGGGGCAGTAGATAACCACACAGCAGCACAAAAGGATGCAAAAGGTGAATTTTGCATAATATGTCCCCTTTAAAATATGCAAGCATTTTCTAACATGATGCACATTGAGATGTTATGGTAAGGTTCCTTGTTGATTTCAGTTCCAGGTCTAAAAAAGTACATGTATTTAGTGGTGCATTAAAGAAAAATGTGTAAAAGCATGAAAAAAGACTCTTCAAGACACCATAATCTTGCATAAAAAAACTCTCCTTGCAGACAGCCAATGACGTCACTACAGGGAACTGCTGGTCTAAAAACGTGAGTAATGCAACACACAAAACAAGATCAGAGACACTTAATCTAAGATATTTTAGCGCCACAGGAATCAAACAAACTAACCAACAAGCAACAGACATTTTCCTGCTGGAAAATATTATGTAATCTCAGAAAATAGCACATTACAAATGATAAGGCTTATATCCTGTCTCCTGTTTTTCACTTCACTGTAGAGGCGCACACACACACCACTTAGTAATAGCCTACTGTAGGTTATGGAAAAGACTATTTGCACAAACAGATGGGGGGGGGGATTTATAGCTCTGAGACAATGGAAGAAAATGGGAATAAAACTCATTGACATCAGCAGCAAAATTACATCAAAATCAAGGAACACAGACAAAGAGGCATGGAATTATATTTTGAAATAGTTGGAAGTGAAGGTAAAAGGATATTACAAGGGATGACATCATAAATAGCAAGATGTTTTAACTACTGGGGGAAAAGTGGAGGAGAAGCAGGAAAAGATCATTTAAATCTAGGGAGAGGCAGCAGTGATGGAGAGAGGAGAGAACTTGCTGAGTAATGGGATTAAAAGAAGGAAAGGACAAAACTGTCATGACTGAGCAAAGAATAGATGGATTATGATGGTGAGAGAGGAGAGGGGAGGAGAGGTCTGATAAAAAAAAGTAGGTTAATAAAATGGAATCAAGGAGAGATGAAAGTCCTGGAATTTAGAAGGCAAATATCAGAGTATGGCAGATTTTGAAGCGATAATGTGACGAGATCATAATTTTTTTTTCTTAAAAGAAACAAAGAGGTCAGAAAGAGCAAAAGAGATAAGAATGTGGGTAAAAGATGTGTTGCAATGCATTAGCCATAAGCTGGAATGATGTTAAAATGTCACTCTACTGTATTTGTTTAACTTTCCAAATTTTTGCAAAGGAACTACTCTCAGCTTCATCAGTTTGAAACTTCTTACACAGTTAATTCATCAACATGTGGACATTTTTGTTCTTTTTCTCCAACTCATGTATTAGACCAGTTTCAATAACAACGCCCAATGCTTCTGCCTTTAATGATTAGAGAACTATTTCTGCACCGTGTCTATTTGTTTTATGTTACATTTGTGGTCTTAGGCAACTGGCAGCAGCATTAACATTTATTGTGTTTCGTGGTTCTTGTTACAATTTCTCAGTTTAAAGCTTAGTTTTCATAGTTTAGATGGTCCCAGATTAGCTTTGGGCTTCATAAAAGAGAGAAAGGATCGAAATTTCACGGCATTGGAACGTTTCAGAATTTCTCCTGAATTGCTCCCGTTTCCTTTCCCGTTCTGGGAGATAACTTACAACATTTGAACCCTACAAGATACAAAAATCTTGACCCAACTATTCATCGCTAAGATTTGAGGCGCAGTCTTTTGATACCCTTTAGTGAGCTTTGCTAAACACACTTTAATGTGCTTTGATGGCATTTCTGCATGCTTCCACAGAAACAATTCAGTTTTAATGAGGAAGAAACTAGTGAAAGGAAACAAGAGGGGGAAGCGAGGGAAGAAAAGAGGCCATGGTGTTTAAAAGGAGGGAAGATGGGAGGCAATTACTTGAAGAGGGAGAGAAACGGGGAGAAAACACGCTCCTCATTAAACCACGGCTGAGGAAGAAAACCCCAAAGCTCTTTCATCAATGGTTCGGTGCGTGCTGCCAAGTGTAAAAGTGAGCATGTTCTGCAGCTGCATGCGTGACGTTACGTGTGTCTGGTCACATCCTGAGGGTATAACTGAGTGAGTGACTAATTGTGCTGTCTGCTCACCATAACAGACACACTCCCATGCACACACACCGCGATTACGCAATCATCATCCGTATAATCTTCTTGGCCTGGTATTTTTTTTTTACCCTAGAGGATAAATATCTGCATGTCTAGATTACTGTCAAATAAAAACCCTTCACACTGTTTGAATAATCCCTGCCCTCTGTCTACACTCCATCAATCCAAGCCCGTCCTGATGTTTGGACAACATAAAATACCTAATAATTTATGTTTTTTTTAATGTTTCATCGTCAACACAAACAAAAACAGCCACAGAGAGAAATTCAAAGGTCTTTCTATTAATAAAAGTGGATTTCCATTTATTCATGTTCATCCAAGAGTTACTCATTACTTTTTCCAGACTGAGGACCAGGATAAAATCCTGCTGCAATGAAAAAATGTGGATCATTTTCCCAATAGGATATGGTGAGGATGCACTGAGCTGTTAGGTTAATGATTGTTTTGAGGAAAATAACTTCTGCAGAGAGGTTGTGGTGATTTTCCATCATAGTAGCAGCACACCAGGTTCTTCCTAGTTGTTTCTGGCTCTCTTCTACGATTAAACATGAACTTAGCATTCTCACGTCATGACCGAGACTACATAACAGCCTTTCTTTAGAAGTCAGGTTTGCAAGCGTTCTAGAGCAGTGGTTCCCAATCTGGAGTCTCCATAATACATTCATAAATTCCCCAATGTATAATCAAAACACTGTGAAAGAATTATAACTCTTTATGAAGTTTGTAATTAATCACTTTAATGTGTGTATGCGGGTAAGAGTTGGGCTTGGGGGTCATGGCTTGTCCCGCACCTATGCAAGGGGTTTTCAAGGAAAAAAGGTAGAGAACCACTGATCTCTGACTGAATGTTAAAGGTGTGAGACACTCATTTAATCAATACATTTGCAGTGGTCTCTAGTAGGAATGAATGCCTTGTAAGTCGTACTCTGGCGGGGGAAAAAGCACAGATGCACTTGTTTCAGGAACTAGCAGAATGCTACATCAGAGGAGAGTTTCAGATGACAGGATTTGGAGCCTTATTTCCTGATATTTGGACATCTCTCCTCTGATTGGATAACAGGAACTGGACTCTACCACTGACTCTGTTTGCTCTGCAACGTTGATGTTTTATCTCCACACATAACATAAACCTGGAGGAGTTCTGCTGCGTGGTGGAGTTGCTAATGCTAATGGTTAGCTTCTACTAGCTTCTCTGCTGTTTCCTGGACGCTAAACCAACAACAGCCTTCCCCGTGGCGAGTCAAGATGGGTGAGTCCATGAATGTTAGGTGACAGTGCGACGTAGCTGTCAGGTTTTTCAAATCCTAGAGTTTCACCTTCTATTTTCTATCAGAAGCTAATGCAGGAGATAGGTGTAGGAGACGATTTTCATGTTCAGCCTGCATGAAAAACACAGTGACTCATTATAATCAGAAATAATAATTATAAAAAGTTTTTTCATGGTTCCATACCTTTAAAAATCATTCAAAACATAACTTTTTCAAGGTTTTTGCATCTTTAAAATGCCAGTTTTAGATGTGACTTTTACGTAATTGAAATTATTTTACTGCTATTTTGTTTTCTATCTGATTTGTTATTTTTCAGTCTGTATTTATGGTCATTTTATGTGATATATAAAAAAGAATGTTCTTTTACTAGTTGGAGAATGGTGACTCCACTTTCCTGATGTGATGTCTATCAGCATGGGTATGGAATGGTGTTCCAATATATCTCAGTGTTTAAAGCACTTGGAACTTGGAAACTTGCTGCTACCGTATAGAGCATGATGAGGGTGCAGGAGAGTCTCAGGAATGTAGGGAAATAACAGGGAGGGAATCTGGAACATAGAGTGTGCAACATCACACAGAAGGAAGTTTGTGTTCTCTTTTCTTTGAGATCAATCATATAGATCATGAAGAGCATAAATGCATGTGTCAAAGACTAAAAACTAAAGTCTGCTATTGCATATTTGCTGCTCTCTCTGCATGCAGAAGTTTACACACTCGCCACTCACAGAACTGTAAAAGGACTTAGAGCAGTTGAGTGTTTGTAGATGTGGAGATGATAAAACACGCTCAGACTTATACGCAGAGCATTCAGTTGACATATATCATACTGTGTTTTGATGTGGTTTCAGCAGCGGTTTCACCTCCATCCATCTACAGAGGAAATGTATGTATGTGTGTGTGTGTGTGCATGCATGCATGTGTGTGTGTATTTCCATTGAGGTGTGTCAGATGGAAACAGAGTGTCAGTCACAGGTCAGGTAACGCTGAAACACTGAGCAACAAGTGAAAATCAAAACACGGACAGCTGGACCCTTACACAGGGTAGATGGTGGACAAGAGATCAGGGACAATATTAACCTCATGAAGGATCACTGATGAGATCAATTTAAAGAGGTGGCAGACGAGACAGGAAAGAGCAGGAGAGACTAAAGAGTTCACAGCTGCTGATTCTGGTGCATTTGATTCTGATTTTGATGAAAGATGACATCATCGAAGCAGCAAATTTAAATGAAGTACCGTCTATTCACTCAAACTCATTCCACAATTCACAAATGCCAAAATATCACAGGAATTCTGTCTCTGTTGCTTGTTCTCGTAAACGAGAAGAAGGAAAATGTGTTTCATTCCACACTTAAAATAATAAATACAGGAGTATGTAATTATGTGTTAGAGCCACTAAAGCGTACAAAGTAAAAATAAATGCAAGTTACTTTAAGAAAAACCAGTACAAAGTACTTGGAAATTTGCTTATTGGACTTGCATTTCTGAGTTATACATACTTAATAGTAAACCATAAGTACATTTCTAAGTACTTTGTACTTTGTTTTACTTATTTATTTTTCTTAATTATAGTAACTTGCATTTTTCTTTGCAAGCATTTGTGCACATAATTACATCCTTCCTTCTAGTTATTATTTTAAGGGAAATTGGTTTGCATGCTTTTTTGCAAGTAAGTTTAACTACAGTGTAGAAATAAATCTTTATTAGTATTTTAACGATTTATCCTTCAGAGACATGAGATTTTATTTATAGTATTTAAATACATAATTACAATCAGAAAATGTGTTTGTAGTAAAAATTAGATGTGAACTGGACAAAAGCTCTAATGTTGTAATGCCAGAACGAGACAGGCGAGATGAGACATTCAGAATTATTCAAATATTGTGAAATTGGCTGTGTCTCAATGACTCAATGAGCTTTTTCATTGTTTTATTGTAATATTCTCAATGGTAAATAAAAAAACAGTAAATGTCTTTTCCAATCAGTGAAAGTCAGTCATGTAAACAATAGAAGAAATGGATTTAATGCCTGCAGGACATAAAAGTAAATCAAATTCCCTTTTAGGCCATGACCTGGGTAAAAATGAGTGTCTGCAGCTTGCCTCTGTCATGGTCTGTGGTGAGCCTCCTTGTCTGTCTGCCTGGGTGGTTGTTTTCCTGTGCTCCTGATTGCAGGTGGGCGTGTCTGGGAGCTCCCCAGCTGCTGCTGGTTATCTCATCACCTGGCCAGGAGATTTAAACAGCAGTGAGAGACTCATTCGACGCTGGATGATTACTCACACGGGTACCAAGAAACCCTCGTGCTGGGTTATTCAAGCCACCAAACCCTGTTATGGTTACCACAGTTGATGTTTACTCCTCGGGTTTTTTGTCTCCAGGTTCTCTCGTCTCCATCATCACAGCCTGCAACAAACTGTCACTACTTCACGCCTCCAAGTCTTGCTGCTTGTTCTCCTGGCCTCCAGCTCTCAGCCGCCTGCCTGCCTCAGCCTCGCCTCCCCTCTCATCGGCCTGGTCCTGGAACCCACAACAACTCCTCTAGGCTCAGCTCCCTCCACATTTCCTCTACCTTACCCTCGGCTCACACAGACCAGACCCTGGCTCATCCTTTCCTCCCCCCTCAGAACTCCTACCTTCACAAGAAGACCGTAAGCCAACCTACTCACCTCGAACCAAAACAATTCCATCAGTCTGCCTCCTCTAATTTTCCTGTTTCCCTAGACCTACGTCCGACGTCTCAACCTGCCGGTTCTCCTGCAGCGCCCTTCGTTATTTCACCCTGGAACATAATAAACCTTTGTTTTTTTTCCCTCACTACCTAAGTCTCTGTGTTGATTCTGCATGTCGTGGGTTAGGCACTTATCCCAGAACATGACAGCCTCACACTCTACATCTGGTGGATTTGTTCTCGTAAATCTTTTCCCCTCACACACTCATCTGCACACACTCACTCTCATGCATCCTCTCACATTTTCCCTCCATCCATCCTTTCATGTATCAATGGCTCTATTGATAAAGACTCCCATGAGTCTTTCTGGGTGGATTCTGCTGTTGGGGGTTTTCTACCATTAAATATCACTTTTCCGACATGTGCAGAAAAAAAAAGCTATTGCAAATTAATGAACCACATTCCTTACATGTGAGTTGGTTGGCTACATATAAAGCCTGATTATTTTGATTTTGTAATCTGGACTGATTTTCTGCTTCTTTTCTTCTCATGTCTCGTGTCCCAGACAAGATCTGGAGAAACACAGATGGAATCAGCGTCCTCGTGACCTCAAATGCACCCCAACTCTAGTAACGTTTAAATCAAAACTGAAAACTTTCATGTATTCATCAGCCTTTGAATGATTGTTTCTTATGCTGCACCTTCTGCACTGTAACTGCTCAGTCTTTAATTTTGCCTTTTTATCTTATTTCTTACATCTAATTTTATTATATCTGCTGTTTTATGTTGTCACGTTGATTTTAAAGAGACAGTGTGTAGTTTCCTGGCGATAGGGGACAGTACATACATTTCAGGGTAGTTTTACACCTTATCGCAGTGACTGTCGCTAGTTTAAAAAAAATTACGGTAAATGTTACCTGTTGAGAAGAAAGCATGCGACCTCGGCGTGACTCCTCAGACTTTGATAGTCCTTCAGTTAATTCCATCTAGAGAATGCAATGCTGATGCTAGTTTTCTGGCGGAGTAGGTTCCGGATCTGCTCGGGGTCCTGCGCCTGCTGATGACATCACAATACGGCAATACCACTCGGCCAAAATATAGTGCATCGCTTTTTTGATTTTGTTCTATCACATAGGTTTTGGAAAGAGTTTAGCAGATTTGTTCTTAAATTCATGTTTCTTACTGTCTACATTTTTTCGAACGTGGTAACGTAATTTCCATAAGTCGTACATCCAGCCAGTCATCTAGTGTGATGTCATCGGCAGGCGCAGGACCCCGAGCCGGCTCACGTAGAAGGGAACATGGCGTCCAATATGGCGTCCCCCAGAGATTTAGACCCACGCCTTACACCCAATTTTTATGGTTATATGTTATGAAACCGCCAATATATTTCAACAACTGGACATCATTTTATTCATTTTCAACAACATTTTAATAAATATTTTCAGAGATTAACGATAAAAACTACACATTGTCACTTGAATGTTTCATGTTCTTGCTGATCTTGCACCTGGAAAGCACATTGAATTGCTTTTGTGTGTGAAATGTGCTATATAAATAAAGTTGCCTTGCCTTCTACTTTTTTCTTTGCAGTTTTTAAAAGATAGACAGAGAAGACTTTTGCATCCAAATAAAATAAGACCAGAACTTCTGGTTAAATCCAGAAATCTGATTTGAAATAACATCATAATTGCTGGATACAAAATTAAGGATTGCAAATAACTTAAACGCTTGTGTCTATACTAAACGGACCCAAAAACAAAATTATATCAGAAAATACACACAAATGTGGAGCACAACTGTGTGTAATAATTGTGATAAAACACTGTTTTTATGATTATTATATGAGCTTACTTACATAGAAACAGTGCCATAGCCTGATCCCCATTTTAGACAGGTTGTGGGCAGAACTCCAGACATGAGCTCACAGGGAGACTCCCTTTGCTGTGGTGGAGGAGGTGAGGGGTGAAGATTTGTGGTGTCTGCAGCACCCAGGTGGAGATGTAGGCTTTTGGAAATGTCTATACAATCATAACTATGCCCAGGTGTTCCAAAACATGCACACCCTTCAATCTATGCATGCAAACACTTGCACATTTCAGTTCACCCTCAAACATTTCATGACAGCACAAACAGCCCAGTTATAAAGCAACAATGCAATCACGTGGTTAGGTTAAGTTACAGGTTGATTCAAACCTCTACATTACTGAGTGAAGATGTAAAAGGGAACTACCTGTAAAATAATTAAACAAGTCATCAAGTAGTGACAGTACTTTATTAAGGGGATTATCAAATACATTCCAGTGTTGTAAACTCCCTCATCGTCTCTTCTCAGTCACTTTATCCACTCCAACTCCAGACATGTTGTCAACGTTTCCCATGGTTTTCCCTGGGGTCATGATTTGGTTTTCATTGTTGCCTATTCATTGCTGTCTGAATTGATGTCAGCTGCTGATTTACAATCATTGTGCTACTAATACTGTAGAATAAAGATGTTGTTTGTTCAAATCTCCCTTTTATTAGTCTGTAACAGCAATCCATAGCCTAGAAATCTAGAAAAACCATAGCAGTAGCAAAACATTTAGCTCTGCAGGTCAGTCTAGCCATGCTCCATTGTAGCAGGTCTACATTGGCCTGAACACTTCTAGGTCCAGCGCTCTATGTTTGTAGAGAGACGTTGGGCGGACTCGGCACCAGAGCTGCGATGGAGAAAAACTACAAAGATGGGGTCAGCTCAGGAACTGTATTCATTTGAAACAGCTTTGGCACCAACTTAGAATTATTTAGACTTGAGCTTTTCTTTGAGACATGAGCAGATAGAGGTAAGTCCTTTATTTTGAAAAAAATATGTATTTTCTTCTTCTTCTTCTTCTTCTTCTTCTTCTTCTTCTTCTTCTTCTTCTTCTTCTTCTTCTTCTTCTTCTTCTTCTTCTTCTTCTTCTTCTTCGACAGTGTATGGGGGACTGCCCCGCCCCCATTAACAGCTTTCCATAGCAATGAGTATGTCACGTTGTTTGTTGCTCTGATTGGTTCTGTCCAATTGCTTGTTTGAAAGACAACCGTAGATTTCACCTGATGAGGGTTGGAATGTAGATTGAACATCTGAAATGAGTTTCAGGGTGTCTGGGCTCTCCCTTAGACATAGGGTGAGAAGCTTGGTCACTCAGGAGGGGCTTGGAGTAGATCGGAGTAGATGCGCTGCTCCTCCACATCAAGGGGAGCCAGTTGAAGTGGCTCAGGCATCTAGGATGCCTCCTGGATGCCTCCCTGGTGAGGTTTTCTTGGCACGTCCTGGAAGATGACCTAAAGGAAGACTCAGGACACGCTGGAGGGACTATGTCTCTCGGCTGGCCAGGGAACGCCTTAGGATCCCCCAAGTGGCAGATGTCTGGGCCTCTCTGCTTAGGCTGCTGCCCCAACGACCCGCCCGGATAAGCGGATGAAGATGGATGGATGGATGGATGGATGGATGGATGGATGGATGGATGGATGGATGACTGTTACAGTTTGATTAGAAGATTTTCTTTTTTTCATTTTACATCCTCATTTTATATCCTTAATACATCCTATGTGATATAATAATCTGTTGGGAGGGGTGTCACCACTCTCAAAAATTATTTAATGATGCAAAACATCAATAAATTAAGATTATATAATCATGAATATGTAAAAACCACAAGAAATTTTCCTCTGACCACACGATCATTCACCCAACATCCATCCATCTCTCTGCACCTTCAGAATCCAGAACCCTCTGTCCTGCAGCTAGAGTCAATGGCCCCTTTTAAAGACTGTAAGCTTTATAACAGAGATAAAAAGGAAACACAAACTTTAATCTATTGTAGAATTCTAATAATCACTTCATGAGGATTTCTTTCAACGTAATCCAGTGATTCATGAGATATTTCTCTAACAAGCTCATGGGGTGACTCCAACACCTGAAGGCAAATTTTTTCAGCAAAGACGTTGCACAATGTGCAAGTGTGTGTATGAAATGACTCTCAGCTACAACCTCGCCTAACTTTAGCTGTAGAGTGACTGAGTTTTATCAATTTTTGTGTTTTTTAACATTAGTTGGCTATAATAAAAAGTGAAAGCCAGCATTGTGTTATGAGGGTCCCTTCTGCATGACCACACTAGCACTGACATCTAAAGGAACATGTGTGTGTCACATTTGTTCTGCTGGTTCTGGGTTTAGAGCTGAATCAGCTTGTTCTTGAGTTTTCTTCATTTGAGGAGTTTTATCTGTGATCAAAGGCACCACTGATGCTGACCTTTACCCTGGAAGGATGTATTTGGTTAGAATAATGTTTAGAAGGAAGTTGGATCCTGCCAAAGCAACATTCAAACATGTTTTCCCTACAGATTTGCCCTGAACCTTTATGTAAAGGAGACATAGTATGACTTATTTTATTAAGTTATAATAGTTCGATGGTTGATTTAAAAAAAAAAAACATGTTCATGATGTTCTTTGCACCAAATCCCTCTCACATAAAGTAATTTCAGCAGTTTTATTCTTGACATTTTCAATACCTTCCACAATGAGCCGCTTCAGGGCTCTGTCACTTTAAGCAAACAAGCTGGAGCTGGCCACGCCCACCCCTTCCTGCTCAGGCTACTATAAGCTGAGAAGCTCAGATTTCTGGCAGTTTGTGATGTCACAAATGGGGATTTTTTTTTTAAACGGCTTGTTTTAGGCCCATAATTCCTAAAACCAAACACTGACAGAAAACATATGGGTGAGATTTATTTACATGTGGAGTGTTTACAGAGGCAGTAGAGACACATAGTGCAGCTTCCCAATATGTGAGTTATGCATTCTGATGGATTTCAGTCTCATAAAATACAAAACAGTGCAGCTTAGTATTGATCCAATTACACTGATGAAAAATGCTGAGATGAGAGATCACCAGTTGGGTTTTTCCTTTCCTGCTCAGTTTTCTACAAACTAACGAGAATCTATTTTGTTTACCCTTTTGTCACGTTAACTTTTCATGCTTTGATTTTGAATGATAAAATTCAAACTTTATTAAAAGCAAATTTCTCTCACAGTACAAATTATTTCTTTAGAATGAACTTTTCTTGGCTTGTGAACAACGCTATGCCAGGGTTCATGAAAGAAATCAAACTTGGACACATTTCCGACACCTGCTCCTCTAAATACTAAAACAAATGCAATTTTATTTTTTCTCCGTTTAGTCAGTGGCTTTGGAAGAACCCTGAAGTGACTGAGACTTTTCACGGTCCAGTATCCACTCACCTCCTGAGACAATCACAGGAAGTGGAGATGATGCATTATGAATGCTGAAGCGAAACAACAACACAAAACTTAACTCGTTTGAGTCCTTTTAAGGTGCTTTCTTTCTCTTTATGTTTCCCGAAACTCCTTATACATCCTCCGCCCTGCTATCAGTTCAGTACCTGTGATGTCATCGATAAAAAATGCACCTCTGCCGGGACTGCAGGGAGATTCTGGTTAATAAGTGACTGCATTTGGAACAACTTGGCCTCTGTAGCAAACACAAAGAGAGAGAGTCATTTGTCTCAGTTTTATCTACACGTATGTCTCCTAGACACAGACAACAACATAATTTATGTGTGTGTGATGTCCCATATTCTATCCAGCACTCCTTATCACCTGTTGTGCTGCTTTCAGTGCTAATTGTGATGGATTATCACCTAACAAGCAGACATATTTTCAATATTTAAAACATGTAAATAAAAAGGTGTTCCTGTAAATCAGAACTACAGTGATTTTCACACAAAGGGAAATTAAATGAACTCATTCAGATTTTTTGATGATGCTGATTTTTGCTGAGGGAAGCAGTGATTCACTTTTATTTAGCTTCATTGTGACTAAAAGATTCATCCCTTTAAATGTTTTTTTGAGGGTATTTCACCTCCAAAGCGATGATTTCTTCATAACATTATGACGTGTTGCATGTCTTCCCCTTTCCATGACACCTCATTCATCTCACAGATGCCTATGACTCACCTTGATGACATCACACCGATGAAGTCATTGTCCTGCAGGCCTGGGAACAGATTAAACCCGTGTCAGACGGCTGTCACCACGGTCTCAGCTTAGCGCGGCCACACGAGATCCGCCTGTGTGGCTCAGCAGATTAAAAGATGTGCCATGCTGCGTGATGTCATAAGGTTGAGCCGTAAGCGTGACCTATATCATCCCTGCTTCGTTGCCTTTCACATAATCTCCCCTGCCCTCTTCTGCACAAAAGGCTTGTTTCACAGCAGACATGTTGACGTGAAAAAGCAGTGGCGGCACAGGTGTATGTTAACTAGGGCTGCATTCCATTTAGAGGGAGTTTTGCTTAATAGCATTTTTTGTGGAACAACGAGCAAGCATGGCTGCAGAAGTGGAATGCAGCCCTCGTTGTCATGAAATAGGCCTATCCCACTGATGAACCCACATTTGTGAAAATTGTAAATGACATTTTGTTTATTTTTAAACTGTTTGACTGATGGTTTAATGTGTGTACAGCCATGGTTTAGTTAGCATACTAACATTAGAATAACAAAGCATTCCTACAAACATTCCTAAAAATCCACATTTGTCATTTATAGCTGCAGGAAAAAGATTTGAAGCTGAAAAATGTCCCTCAGTTTTCCCAGGGAAAGCTTTACTCATCTTCACTGTTTTGGGGAAAGAAAATAAAAACACAATCAGCTGAAAAGGAAAGATTACAAACCTTTCATAAATCCAAGGAGTAAATCTAATCCTTTGAATTTGAACTTTTAAGGGATAAAAACCACAGTTTATCTTTTCTGTGCATCATTTTGTTATGTCAAAGCTAAACATCAAAAAGTTCATCAGAAAAACAATTTAATGTGTGTATTTCCTTTTGGTTGGGTTAATTGAGCAGTGAGAGTTGCTGTTCCTTCCTCATGGGGACCAAAACGGTGTAAACATCCATTAAGGTGGTGGCCTCAGATGGCTGGCTCTTATCCCGGACCATCTAATTTAAGCTTCTCACCAGACTCGGGCCATAAAATATTTAGTGAATGTGGCCTAAAATAAATGGGGCAAAGCCCGTGAGCCGGTTCAAGCAGAAAGTGAGTCTGATGCACACATCTTTTAATAAGGGGGTCTGTGTAATCCTCGGTGTTTCATTCATTCACCTGTGGCCCACATGTGTTTATTTTGAAATGATGCCCTAATATTCTGAATTTATGGTCAAGTTATTTGATTGGAGTTCCTGCTCTTATATTTTTAGGTATTTTTGTTTCGTGGCCTGTTGCTGGATTCTCTGTGTCCTGCTCTTGTTTGCTCAGCCACATTATTTTGTTTATTCCTGCCTGTTCAGCTGGTTCTTGTTTTAAAGGGGACATATTAATCAAAACTTCTCTTTTGCATCGTTTTTTACTGCCATGTGGGTCTCTACTACCCATATAAACACTCCAAACATGAAAAGACCCATCCATCTGTTTTCTGTCAGTGTCTGCTTTTAGAAATTGAGTGCCAAAAATGAGTAGTTTCAAAAAGTCCCCGTTTGTGATGTCACAAATGGGGAAAATTGCATAGAAATGCATCTCACCTCTTCAGGCTGGAGGAGCAACAGGTCTACTGCCAAATATCGGAGCTTCTCAGCTAATAGCAGTCTGAGCGGTGGATGGAGGGGTGGGTGTGGTCAGATTTTCTTAAAGTGACAGAGCCCTGAAACAGCTCTTTTGCAAGCAGACAAAAACTGGTAATAAACATTATAACTGAACATACACACCTAACAGCCTAAACCTTGATCAGATTGAAGGTGATGACTCAGGAGGTCTGAAAGCATGTCTGTGTGAGTGGGCAGTGTGTGTCATTGTCTAAAGGTGTGCCCTTTGTCTACTGGAAAAATATCCCTGTCTCTCCTGTTTCTGCCCCCTGCTTCTTACAATTCCTCCGTTACTCGCTTCCTGTCAAAAACATACAGCCTCACACGTCTCGCTCTATTTTTTATCACATTCCAACCCAGTGACTTCAGTGTGTGTGTGTGTGTGTGTGTCCATTATGTCAGCTGTTTATTTGCACACTACGGTTGTGTCTGGGGCACCGACTTGGTAGATAAGCAGGGTGGGAGTCTGTGTGTGAGTGTGTTGAAGCGTAGAGAGGAGGGGAATGCCAGAGATGAAGGAGTGGGTAAAATGTTCTGTTTAAGATCAGGAGTTGGTTTCAGGAGAGAGGAGCAAGTGTTTTTCTATTTCTCTGTCTCTGCTGCTCCTTCACCCTTAGCAAGATGGCACTAATGATAACTCCCTCTGAGACATTATGTCCAGGTAAATACAAACAAAAACAGTGATGCATGATGTGTATGCATCAAGGCTGGGTCCTGTGCTCACGACAATCTAAACAAATATATGAAATTATTCATCAAATGTATACTTGGCTAGTCTGAAATCACCTGTTGGGGTGAAGATCAACATTCATCAACCTTCCCTGGCTGCCTGCTTGGAGTTTGTCTGCCTGGTGATAAGGTCAGATTGGATTTATTTTGGTCAGCAAGTTGTTTCAAAGCCCTGCAGGTTGTCTTTAAAAGCATTCTTTTGTGATATTTGGAGGCTTGGTCCCCCAGGTGTGCTAACTTAGCTTCAGTATCTGAGAGGTTTGACCTTGAGTGGCAGCATTACCTGCTGTTTGTGTTGGAGTTCAAATGAAAACACTTTCCTGAAACTGCAGGAAGGAGTGATGCCTTCACCGTTTACTGTGACTAACAATACAACAACAGACTTTCTGCAGCTTTATAAATCAGAAATGCAAATTATGGAGTTTATCATTTACATCACCAAAACGAATGTGGAAAAATAAATAAATAAAAGTTTAAAAGCTGTGACTCGTCATTTCCTCAAAAAATAATTAACTCACAAGCAGCTGCAAAATATAGTTTGTAACATATTTGTAATTCAAGACTGGATCGTGTCAGCTTTTACTTTGAAAATATAATTTAGGTCTTGTGAATACTTATAATATAACTATTCTGAAATAAAGTAATACTAAATAACTCCCTGGTATTTTAGGACCCATTTGACTTTGGCTTGTGTATGATGTATTACAGCTAAATAGCTCCCTCGTGTGGCTAAAGGCTCAACATACAGGGAAAGATCAGACGTTCCTGAAGAAATAATTGTCACCGCTAGAGGGCAGCATTTGTTTTGTTTTCCTGTAGGTGCCAATGGCGAGACCGGAAACAGTTTCAAAATGAACAACATCATCAGTGTGGTCGTGGAAATCTATCTATCTATCTATCTATCTATCTATCTATCTATCTATCTATCTATCTATCTATCTATCTATCTATCTATCTATCTATCTATCTATATATATATATATATATATATATATATATATATATATATATATATATATATATATATATATATATATATATATGCCTAATTATTATATGTTTATAGTATGAGAATGAATAAGCAATGCTTCTCCTTCTACATGCTACCATTGGCAGTACCATAATACTGTCACCAAAATAGCATTATTATTATTATTATTATTATTATTATTATTATTATTAATAGTCAGTGGAAAATTATGGAGGCCTTTATTTTGTAAATCCTTTCCGGAAGTCTCTCGTGTCTCATCCTGTTAGCTTGATTGCTGTCAACGTCTGTAGCGGCGTAAAGTCTCCGAGTTGATACAAGGAGCGACAGCCGGTCTGTGTCGCTGCTGCAGTTAAGAATTTCTTATTAATACCCAACTTATGGAAATTCTGCCAAAATTAAGTTGCACATTTTGGATTTTGTTTCGCTCATTTCTGCGTACATGCGATGTTTTCAACGCAGCTGGGTGGCTGTGCTACAGAGAAGAGGAGGATTGTATCATTTCCTGACCTAACAGAATTGGCTGTTAGCGTGCTGTTGTTGTTTATCTGCGCCAGATCTCACAAAGTAAAGAGGTAAGTTATGGACGCCGGGTAAACAAGTTTAACTTTTGTAATTAAATGGATTATGAATGGTAATATATGTTTATTGTACTTTTTAGGCGTCTTCTTTGTGATGCTTTAGGTTGTGGAGCTACCTGCTTACTTGATGGACCACTATTTGTGTGTGTAGCTACTGTAATAAAACACCAAGTGTTACTGTGTTGCTACTCATCTATAAACGCGTAAAATAGCTGTTGTTGTAAGATTAAAGATAAACGTATTGGAAAAAGACGGATTAACTCAGTTAATTATTGTTTTTTACTAGTTTACTGTCTTTAAGGTTTATACTATTACACTAATCAAGACTTGCATAAATTAATATTATAATTCATTTTTAATTACATTACAATTAATTGAAATGTGTTTACTTTATTATGTTAATATCTATGTTCAATTTAAAAAGTTTTTAAAAAATGGCCAAAATCAAAGAAAGGCATGTGCATTGTTTGAGTTTGTTGTGGAATTATTGGTCTAAATAAATAGTTTGAAGCCCTTTTCAGGCACGAAAAATCTAATCTAATACCAGAATTATTACAAAGGTCACAGAAAGCAACACAAGGCAGTCAACATAAGACAGAAGTGTAAAGGAAGATGTGGATTTTTTAAAAAAAAGCCACAAAAACAAAGATAAAGAAAGGATATAAATAGCTTTTAAACTTATTCCAAAATTGTATGAGTCTCTACAGACTTACAGCGTTATCAAATTAAAAATTCAACGTGATCAAACAGTTCAAAAATAATAAATGGTTTCACACATCAGGAGAATTAATCAAAACAACTAAACTATATGTGTTTTAATGAAATGTTTATTGGAATTCAAATATTTTGCAGCAAAAGTCTTTTAACAGGCAAGTATTGTTTATCTTTTTTGTCTTAAAGCAGAAAACGAGTTTTTTTGTCAGAGGACACCATCTAGAGGTGGAACAATGTATTGCACCTTCAGCCCCACTCGCTACTTCCATGATTACAGCTGGAAGAAATGCCTCTCGTTTGTGAACGCGCACCTCTAGCCGCCGGGCAACAGAGCAAAAACATTGTTTTACAATAATTATTCTCACAATTATACGTTGTCATGATATTCTAATTTTATGACCAGCACCTGTGAAGCTCATTGGCCGGCCTAAAGCTATAGTGTTTATTTATTTCAGCTATTGTTTTTACAGCTTTTGACGATTGTAAAGAATTTTAATGAACTAGTTCTGCTTTTACACGTTTAAAAAATCGTCAAGGACAGTTTTGTAAAACGCTGGTATTGAAAGAGAGCTGAGAGGCATCACTTGGTTCCAGATCTTTCTGTAACCACAAAACCATCAGTGGAAAAAACGAATCAAGACAACCAGAGGAAGAGAAAATATAACAAAAACATCTGGTTCACATTGATGTAAACAGACCTTATTAGGTAGCTACTAAACTAAATAACACCACTTAGTATTTACTTCTTCCCTCTCACAAATAACTCGGGGTAACAGTTGGATGGCGGTGATTCATTCTCTCTGTGAGTCTGACTCATAGTTCACTGGCGCTGCCCCAGTTTTAGGCCACAAACTTAAACATTTACCAACCAGTTTTGGTTTGATTTAGACCAGTTCTCCACATTCCATTCTCAGTCTGCTCCTTCCAACTGAATCCTGTCCCTCTCTCTTCTACCCTCCGCTGCGATGGATAATTATCCTCTTTTAATGTATTTTATACTCATTGAGCAACCTAAAAGTCCTCACAGCTGCTCTGGCGGGCAAGTATATCCTTCATTTTGCCTTTACCTCAGATTTTTACACTAAATAGTCTGAGTCTTTTATCAACACTGGGCTTCTCTTGCCTTTCCTTTTCTTTTCTCTCCACTCTCCCAGTGCTTTTGCCCCCGTTGGCTTTGCCTTGCTCTCTTTTTTCACCCTTTTCATCTCGTACTCCCTCGCCGTTTTCCCTCTTTGTGTTGGATTTGCCAGTGTCAGCGGTCAGGACCAGCGAGTGGGCCAGCAACAACGCCCCACCCTGCCCAGTCATAAGCAAATGCCATGTTTAACAAATATGCTGCATGTGCTCGTTACGTCTGTGTCCTGATAAATTCCTGCCAGTGACTTAAATAGATTATATGTGTTTGTGTGTATCAGATATTTTGGATTAATGTTACTATATTTCCAGTTTTAGTGAATTTCTCAGACTACCAGAATGCCACGTAGGATAATTGATTACTTGTAAATGTTGCTGTGGGCTGACTGGAGCAGCTGGTGTTTGTTCGGCAGATTCTTGATTTTCGTTTTGAGTTTCTGCTTCTATTTCACTTCCAGTGAGAGCATCGTCACTACCTAACATGTTCAAGCATCCCCCTAGCTGCTCCACGTGATCAGCAGCTTCTCTGTCCTTGCACATGATCCCTCCAGCCACAATCACCATTCCTCTGGTCTTTTGTGATGTTTCCATCTTCCTGTCATTGCCCTGTTTGCCATGGTGTATGGAGAATTATGTGGATCTTGAAGTAGAAAAAAACAACAAATACCTCTTTTCCATTTTTGTTATTCAGTGTAGTTTAGTCATGTGAGATGCTCTGGTGTTTTTCTGCAGTAGGAAAAGCTTTGTGGCATTTGAAAATGGAGGAGGGGGGTTGCTATGGGACGAAAGTGCTGAGCGAAGCTGCACTGGGATGCTTCTTATAGTGGAAAGGAGGATTTCCTTCTGCACCCATAGATAAAGTCTCTGACTGCAATGAGAAAAAGGAAATGCTAAACTAGCCTCCGAGAGACATCTGTTATCTCAAGCTGTTGTTGCCATGGAGTCCAAATATTTGACACTTCTGTTTACTTTGTGCTTATCATATGATCTTTGCTTATTTAAATACAGCTATTTAACTTTGCAGAAAAATTCTGACTTAGCTTGTTACCCCTATTGGTTTTGTTGAAAATGCATATTGGCATTGCATACGGCTTGGATGAACAGCCTGGTGGACGGTTAGGGTTAGTAAATGTATATTTACGTTCCTGAAAAACGTCTTAAAAAGCAGGTTCAATGAGAAACTGATTTTTATTTATTATTTTTGAAAATGATCAATCACTCTAACATGCAGGCTGAACGTGAAAATAGTCTTCTACCCCTATTTCCTGCATTAGTTTCTGGTAGAAAATAGATGGAGAAACGCTCTGTTCAGAAAAGCCTGACAGATCTACGTCACACTGTCACTTAACATTCATGGACTCACCCATCTTGACTCACGACGGGGAAGGATGTTGTTGGTTTAGCGTCCAGGAAACATCAGAGAACATCTTGGCTAGTAGAAGCTAACCATTAGCATTAGCAACACAGCAGAACTCCTCCAGGCTTGTGTTATTTGTGGAGATAAAACATCAACGTTGCAGAGCAAACAGAGTAGAGTCATGTTGCTGTTAGCCAATCAGAGACGAGATGTTCAAATATCAGGAAATAAGAGTCCAAATCCTGTCGTCTGAAGCTACTTTCTCATCCAGCTGACTTCCACGTCCTCAAACAGGCACGCCTGAGCTTTTTTTTCCCCAGAGAACAACTTACAAGGCATTCATTCCCACTAGACCACCATTAAAATGTGAGTAAAGTTGACCTTTAATAAATGCACTAAAACTTTATTGTCAGCTGACATTTCTTTATATTTGCCAATTTTTTATAATTAAAGCAGAAATCTGGAATTATTTCACCACCTAGTGGCAGGAATATGTATGTCACATGTAAGCCCCTCTCCCTGCTTCCATGCATGCTGTAAGCAACGCCTCTCGTTCATGAATGCACACCACTAGCCGGGCGACAGAGCTCCAAAGAACTGTCACAAACTATGCATCTGTTCAACATTTGAGTTGAACTTGGAGATCCTTTCATCGTTTAAAAGCAGGTCCAAGGTAAATTCTTTGCTGGACCATTTGGCAGATTTAGTCAATGGGATTTTCAAAAGTTGGTTACATGTATTAGGTTCAGAAATGTTGTGCATCCACTGTTATTAGTGCCACATTTTTGCATGCAAATACGTCAGAAAATGTTTAGATATCAACCATGAAAATTGGCTAAAATATCAGTAACATATATCGGCCATCGGCTGACCATGACCTCTACATATCAGCATCTGTGTCAGCAATAGGAAAACCCATAGCGGTCTGTCTAATTCTGTGTAGAGCTACTAAATATAAAAGTTATGTCTGGGCAATATGACCTAAAATCAATATCACGGTGTATTGAGGAGTTCACCTCGATAACAATAGATGGACGATAACTACATGTATGCGCAAAAACAAATGTTGTCCACTAGATGGAGCTGTCATGTGTATTACATTGAGTCAAGTTGTCATGTGACTGGAGGTGGTACAGCTTCTTAAAGGGACATGAACATCACCAACCTACACACATCTTTTCATTTTTTATTACCAAATTTATTGACACGAGAAAAATTATATCGATTAGAGTCAGAGTTTTTGATAACGATACATTTTCAATTTATTGCCCAGCCGTAATACCAGTTTCTGTATGATGTTGTTAGTTACTATAAACAGTGAAGGCACCACTCCTTCCTGCAGCAACCAAAGCATCAGACACTGTGATGCATAATGCTGCTATTGTTATCTGTCCCCCTGCCCAGATCATCCTACTTTACTGATCAGTTCAAAAACAAGCATGTGTAGTCACGTTGAGCTCGGTTAATAGAAAACCATCTAAGCTGAGCATCTCTGCACCAGCAGGTCTCTACCTTGAGATGCTAATTTATTAAAATAAGTCGTGTGAGGGCATGTTTCTGTGTGCGTGCTGTCACACAAACTTCCTGTCTGTTGGGCTGGGACTGCCACCGCTTCCCTTTCTGTCATCATCTGCCGCTCTTTTCACTCGGTGTGGTGGTTACGCTGCTGCTGACTCGTGCCAAATGAAAGACATCTTAGCTCTGAGTGGGGTAAGACCTCTGATGCTGTAATGACCTTTTGTTAAAATGATCTAAAACTGGAGAATTGTTTGACTGAATAGACTCAAATGACTGCTGTGTGATGCCCAGTGGAGTAGATCGATTAGCATTTACAGCCGTCAGTGTTTGGGTACTTTAATTGTCAGATTGTTTGGAAACTTTGCTAAAGTTTTGCAGAACTCAGTTTGGAAATTTGGTCTCTAGATTTGACATAAATGGCAACAAAGGGATGTGGTACATGAAACTTAAGCTCTCCCCTGAGTGTTGACTTGTTTTGTTGCATTTCTGCTCAGCTGGTTTTATTAATAATATTTTACCGGAAGTGGAAGTTAATTTAGAGCCCAGTGAGTCTATATGTGTTCCTCCTTTTAGAATAGGAATAAAATGGAGTTTCTGATTGGAGAGAATAAAGATCTTGTTAGAAAAACCCTGAGTCTGTTTTTTATCGTTACACTAGCAGCTAGCTTGAGAGTTGTCTCAGCAGAGAGTTAAGCTGTTTATGCTACTTAACTGAACTGTGAGTGCACATTCATGACCAATGAGAGTTCACCGCTTAAGATGCTGTTACATAATCTTTGAGCGGCCGTGTTGCTGAACCTTGTTAGAGACTTTGTAACAAACTTCGGAGTCAGATCATCTGTAATGATTTATCCTCACGGTAAATATGCTGGGTCTGCTAAGGTACTTGACATTTGTTATTTATTTATTATGTTGTAGCATCGTTTACTCTGACGCCATCTTAATCAAGGCATCATTGTCTTTCTTTAAGCATGTGTTGTATTGTTAGATTTTTGTGTGCTTTCATGTTGTGGGTCTGATTTAATTCATGCTGTGTAATCTCAGTCTGTGTTTGAGCTGCCAGACGTATTAGTTGGATTACAGGAGACTAAGATTAACTACAAACACATCTGTTAAATATTTAACTGT
Organism: Aphyosemion australe; assembly: GCA_006937985.1. Lineage (NCBI taxonomy): Eukaryota > Metazoa > Chordata > Actinopteri > Cyprinodontiformes > Nothobranchiidae > Aphyosemion > Aphyosemion australe. The sequence goes on along the minus strand of SSNS01000307.1, from coordinate 145,844 downwards.
GTTTGGGTAATTTCTTTTTTATAGTGCCACTATTGCTCCCACCTACCTGTTTTTATTATTACTGCCACTTAATGTGATCTCACATTGGTGCGCTAATGGTTAGAGCTAATTTTATTCTTCTTGACATGCTGAGGCTCGTAGTTCTGGATACTGCTGCTGCTGCTAACTTATATGCTACAGATTCATCTTTCATTGCTCAGTTGAGATGATAGGAGACATATTTGTTTCCTGATGCATCTATACTTCCATTAAAAGTGAAGCTGTTCTCATATCTAGCATACCTTTTTCAGAGTCTATTTCCCAACACAAAGCCATTTCACATGCCGGCAAAATGCTTGGGAATTGTAGAAATCTTTGACATTTAACCCATTTGAAGTTGTGCAACTAAGCAGACACACACAGTTAACACATCCAGAGCAGTGGGCAGCTTTAGTTGCAGCCCAGCCAGGGATCAAGGAGGGAGTTTGGTGCTTAGTTTAAGGGCAACTGTTAATGAATTATAGCAGTTTGCCTTTTAGTCGGGGAAGCTAACTAACAACATATGAGCCCTAAACTTTAACCTTCATTTATGATTTTTAATTTCTTTTACTCAAAATATTTAATCCGTGAAGGAATTTATAAGGTTTGGCAACATTTTAAAGCAAACTTTGCAGATTGAGATTCTTTGTTTTCAGGCATGTTAGGAAAACCACCGCGGGCACTAAACATATGAAGGTTTTCTCTTAAACTGCTGTTGGGTTTTTCTATACTTGGCAACAGTTAAAACTAAAAGCTGCAGCCAAGGTCTGCTTGTGGAGCTGGATCTACACTAAAAAGCACAATAATTTTTAGTTTTATGTGATCGATGGAAAAATCTAATTGCATAATAAGCTACAATGTGGTAGGTTGCCTTAAACGTCATGCTGAAGCATAGCTATTTAATATTTGTCTACACAAATCTGCAACTGGTTTTTGGTATTTCAACATTCCATTTATGTTGACTGTAAAGTTTTGCACATTTACCTCATCCAGCTTCTTTATCATGAGATTATGAGATTATATGAGCAGTATAAAAGTTATATGAGTAGTTGGGTGTTTATCCATCTGCTTGGTACTGGACTCTAACATAAAATAACAGGAAAAAAAAATTGTTGTTTTTTTTTTTGCTCTTTTTCAGCCATGTCTCGTAGAAGTTCTCGCCTCGTCTCCGGCGGCTACTACAACTCAGATGAAGAATCGGACTCCAGTAGTGTGACAAACATATCCTACAGAGAAATCCCAGTCAAGTGAGTCACTCTGAGTTTAACGTGCAAAAGTAGGAATTCTGGTTAAATCATGTCATAGTAGTCATTATCTTTGCTCCAGTGCTTGTTTTCTCTTTCAGGGTTTTCAAGAAGAAGTCTGGGACTCGGAAGGCTGGTTCCAGCAGCTCCAGCAGAGCCAGTAGCAATGCTAGATCTCCTACCCCTGAGTCACCTCTGACTGCAGGTCTGAAAAACACCAAAACATCCACACAGTGGCATACCAGAGCTGTAGCAGCAATGACGTTTTTGAAATTATAATTTAAAAATGTTTTAGTTCCTTGTTTCTTATTCAAAGTTGTGCATGAGCTTCTAGCCTTGTTCAGGTTAACCAAACCTTCATGTTTCTGCTAGAAATACTAACTTGTCCACGTTGTCTGCTGAAAGGACAGATCTGTTGGTAATGTCTCCAACTGTAGAAAATATCTTCTCGCTACGGACAGAGGTAGCTCGTATGCTGCTAAGTTTAGTTTTATCTTCTGCTTTGCTTAGTCACTGTTGCTAGGCAACAGGACATATGCCAAGATAAGACCGTCCAATTTCACAGCCCTTCACTTCCGGTCAGACTGGCTGTCCTCATGGTAGGATGAAAAGCCAAAGGCCAAATGAACGTGACACAGGTCAGCATTTTGAAATTACGCTAATTACCTAACACCGGCTAACGGGGGACCCGGTGTCTGGTACCGACACCAGCATACATCCACCGTCCAGGTGTTTTTCGAAGGATGCACCTGAATTTGGACTTTTGTGTAGATGGCTAATGGCTAATGTGTGCAACACAGTTACACATCTGTGCACAACTGAACATTTTATACCAAAAGGTCTGAATGAAAGTACATCACACCTCTAGTAAACACAAGAATGGCTAAAACTGAGTTAGTCTAATGATACTGAGCTAAAACTTGGTGTGTTAGCAGGTGAAAGTGCTCCTCAGACCGTGCCCTGATTCTACAAGATCTTTGTTGTAAATTTTGCCATTAAGTAAACAGTTTTCCATTTGATTCTACAGTCAACCACTGGTTAAACGTTCAAGTTTGTCTTTTATCAACATGTCATGAATCAGTGGAGGGACGTCAGTGAAACTCAGAACATAATCATTGGATTTACAACTGATTCAAGATGGCCAAACAGCTATTTTACTCCAATTAGGTGCCACTGTAGTTGAGAATAATGTCCATCATGTGCTCTGGGTGCTAACAGTGATGTCTCTGACCAAAACATAAGATGATCTTAGCTTCAAACTCTTGAGTCTGTCTCTAATCCGCCTCACAGGTGTGAGTCCACTGAACAGTCACACTCAGCCCACCATGAGGACGGTACCTTACAGCCCCTCCGTGGCCACCCCTCGACCGGCCCTGACACCATCATGCTCCCGCGGTCAGACGCCCACACGATACTCCTCAGTGACCCCAGAGAGGAGCCCGGGCGCTGGCCTCTGCAGCTCCAATACGCCAGCTTTACACTGCAGACCCGACCACAAGGAGAAGAGTCAAAGCGGTGTGGACAGCTCGGGGTACTCATCGTCTGAGGGCACGTACAGGAAGCCTTTACCAGTCACCAGTAAAACCAGCAGAATCAGCAGCGGGAGTCCCAGTGTCAGCTACAGAAGCAGGATCAGCAGTGCCTTTTATAATCTGATGGGTGAGCACCAGCTGTGGTTTAATGTTTCCTGTCTTTGTTCTGATTGTAAATAATAACCTGTTAATTTGTTTTTGAAGCTTCGGCCGCTCTAATGGCTGCTGTAGCTCATTCAAAGATTCTTCATCTGACATCTTCAGGTATGTTATTGTTGTTCAAGTCTGCACATGTTTGAACAGTTAAGAACTCTTAAGCACATATTCCCATTAGCATTTAGCATTAGCATTACACACTGTTCCCACATACCGGTGTAGTTGTGATTTAGCTCTGGCTCATTAAAACTCCTGCTGATGAACATTTTTCCTCTTCTGTGCAGCTAACAAGTCCCTCAGCAGTCGGACGAAGAAGGCTTGTGGTCTCGTTCTCCTCCTCCTCCTCATCATACTTTTATGTAGGTAGCATCATCAGATTGTGTTTCATACCCCTTCTCTGTGACGACAGAAAGGTAGTGCACACCCACTCAGCTCTCTGCTTGATCTACTGACAGTATACTCGGGATTTCCCCCAGGAAGTTATAGGAGTTGGTAGGTTTGACTCAGAGCTGGATAGGTTGCTGTCCTTTGCTGCTGTGGTGAATTTATTCTAACACATAATGGCCTTTGATCTTAGAATCAAATATTTGTTCTGAGTGCTTTTTCTGAAGGCATTGTCCCTCCTTTGTCCTCCAGGTATTTGGTTCCTCCTTCCTTTGTTCACCTATTTCATCTCCTGCATGACTGCCACAAAGATCCCATCACAGATGAAACCAGAGAGTCCTCCTGTCCTCCTCACCAGTCCTCCTCCTCAATCCCACCTCCATCATGCACCTGTGGTGGTAGGGCTCTGCTACTTTCTGTTGGGTTAAAACAGATTTATTCGTTTCTGAGAGGTTTATGTTTCCTGTTTATCATAATTATAATGACGTCTGCACAGCTTCATGACTGGACGTGCATCTACAGCTGATTAAAGAGAGACACCACCGCTTACTGACATTATCAGACACAAACAAAGCTCTAACTCAGTCATGATCACAGATCATGGGCTGAAACGTTGTGTGGCAGTAGCTTTGCTAACAGGATTGTTCATAATGTAATAATAAAGATTTGGCTGTGATTAAACATTTTTCTTCCAATCAGGATCCTGCTGTTGTGTCTGCAGCTGTGGAAGCAAAAATGAAACATTTTCTGGTAAGAGAAAACCCCAATGATAAAAAAATCTCCCCAAAATAATCACAAGTTTAAAAATGTTCAGAGTGTTCGTAGTAAATAAAAGTGTGTTTGTTGCAGATGGAGCTTCAGCTCAAGCAGGAACAGCTTCTCTCTCAGGTTAGATGATCCTCATGTCTGTGTACATGGGATAATTTTGTGTTGGGAAGCTAAGCTAAAGCTAAACTAGGGGTTAGATTACAGCTACACCTAGTGTCAGAGATGTGTAACTACATCTTAGATCATAAGCCAAGAGTTGACTGCACTTTTATTCTTTATTCCACTGAACTCTAATGTGCTTTTACTTCAGATGAAAGGCAGACAAGAGGTGGACCTGCAGGTTATGAGAGCCAAGCTGGAGGCGGTGGAGTCGGACATTCAGCGTCATTTGAAGCAGGAGGTTTCTGGGCTGGGCCGGCAGATAGCAGATTATCAGACAGACAGCCGCTCTGCAGCTGCCAGTCTCACTCTCAAAATCCAAACTCTGGAGGCTCAGAACACCAAGGTGACTGAGTCAGTATGGAAATATTGATGGATTCAGTGTTTCACAGAAAGACTAGTTTTCTTCTCTGGCTGTTTCTGACCTTTTGTTTTCTGCACGTTTCCTGTTTTTTTGTCTCGTAGCTGTCTCAGGAGGTTGCATCCATCCAGCTGATTCCTCCTCCACCCCCCTGTCCTGATCCCATCACAGCCCAAGTTCAGACCCATCTCACCCCAGAGCTCCAACAGGCCCTGGAGAAGTGGTTCACTGACCGCATCAAGGTACGTTTAACTAGAACTGTGAGTACGGAACAGGAAATTAACTTCCTGGAGTTAGATGTGTGCTGACATCATGATGGTTGTTGAATTAGGAGCAGGACGCCATCGGGCTGGGTGACAGAGGAAGCTGCACCGAGTGCAGACGCCCCATAGCGGACAAAATGGCGGACTTTGCTCTGGAGACTCAAGGTCAGAATTTGGTTAAATGTTGATTTATTGCTTCAACCACTCAGCTCCCAAATCTGGTTGTGGTTTTTTATTTAAACTGAAAAATCCAAATTTTTGTAACAGATTTTAGTTGTTTGATTTATTTTTCCACCAGTTTGTTTTGTTACGAAAACTTTTAACCAAATTATGAGCTGTTAAATATCATCTTTTTAATTTAATGACATTTTAATAGGTGATTATTCATGTGTGTGTGCGTGTGTGTGTGTAGGTGCGAGTGTTGTCAGTACCAGGTGTTCAGAGACGTATCGTTTCCGTTCAGCATGCGTGACCCTTTTTGGTTTCCCTCTCTGGTATCCCTCTGAAAGTCCACGCACCGTCATCCAGGTACATTTCCCTGGTTCTCATCATCAGTTAAACATCTAAATCCTCTCAGATTTACTCACTAACTCACCCATCTCTCTCCCAGGGTCATCCCGCCCTGCTTCCAGGAAAATGCTGGGCGTTCCACGGCGTCCAGGGCACGCTCGTCATCTCTCTCTCACACCCCGTCAGGATAACTCATGTGACTCTGGACCACCTGCCTCGCTACAACTCCCCCACCGGCCGCATCGACTCCGCACCCAAAGACTTTGAAGTCTATGTAGGTGCTCGTGGTCTGGGGTGGTGCAGCAAAACATGATGTTTCTGACAAGTTTTTGTTTTTATTAGATATAAGAATTAGGGCTGCAACTAACGACTATTTTAATAGTCGACTAGTCACCGACTATTGAAACGATTAGTCGACTAATCGGATAATTATTAAATTTTTCTTAAATGTAGCATTAGATGCTTTAAAAGTTGATATTTGAAAATATTTAACACAGAAAAACCTACATGTCAACAGAAACTATTCAACATACAAGTTTTACATTTTTATTAATTGCAGCTTGTTATGTAAGTTATGTATTTTAGCTATTTTAATATATATACATATATATTTATTGCTTTTAAATTAAATTTGTGAGTTTTTTGTATGAAATATGTCTGACTGTGCATTTTAAACAATTACCTTCAGAAACGTTGAACTGTATTTCTCCTCCATCAAGTGGGTGAAATGGGTTCTGGATGGCAGGATGTAGTCTGAATTGAACTGGGTTATCATTTTTTGAAACCCAGCACCATTGACCATGGAGAGCGGCCTCATATCACAGATCAGCATCTGCAATACTGACTCAGTCAGGGCAGTCGCCTGTTGTGGGGTGCACGTCTGCTTCTTTTGCAGAAAGGGGTCCATGGTGGCTCTCTTCTTCAGACTACATGCATTTAATTTAAAATACTATTGTCAGGCACAGTCGGACATAACATTATCTCTTTTTAAAAGCGAAAATACGCTTATAAAATGTACAATGTACATCCAAAACAAAACGTATTAGCTTTCATGTTATTTAAATCTTACCGAGGCGAGTCAGACTCCGTTTTTTTTTCAACTGTCCGACGTGCTTTCTCTTTAAGTGCTCATGCATCACCGAGGTGCTGCCGTGATATGCAAGGACTGCTTTGCAAACCATGCAGGTAATCATTTTATTCGCCGTATCCAGGCTAAAATGCTCCCAAACTTTCGATGTTTTGGTACGCGCTGCTGCTGCGTTGGACGCCGCCATTTCTGTATGTTGCCGCTCAGCAGAGAAGCTATTGCGCATGTGCGACTCTCGGCAGAGATTGTAATAAAGTGAGATGCCTCACTCGGCCGGAAAAAACAGGTCTGGCGACAACGTCGACAATGAAATTCATTGTCGACTATTTCCATTATCGATTTTTGTCGACAACGTCGACGAATCGTTGCAGCCCTAATAAGAATCAGTTGCTGAGAATGATTGTACATATAGTTAATTTGAAACAACGTTGCATTAGTCTTAATTTTTTTTAGATTAGTTGCTTTTTGTACAATTTTTTAATAACTTTATTGAAAGGATCAGTTATCTAAGAGGGAATGTAATAAAACAAAAGCACGCTGTTCCTTAAATAATATGTTGTGAATGGTTCTGGGATACTGTGACCCCAAAGTTTAGCTAAATATCTGTAAAATATACAGTTTGGGCCATGTTGGTGTTTTCTTAGGAAAGGTTATTTGGAGCTGTTCTAAACATAAAGGCATATTATGCAACTTTTTCATATTTTTAAATCATTTTCTTGAGCCAGTATGTGCTAAAATGATCCTTTACAAGGTTAATGAAATGTCACTCAGACCCCCACCGCCCTCTGTGGCCAGAATACCACACTTGCAACTTCAGAGTGGCAGTCTGGTCCCTGTTGGACTTCGTAAAGTGGAACTGACATGCCTGGCTCTGCAGTCTACTTCCAGCATGTTTCCTGCATGTTTTAGATCGTGAACACAGCTGATTTGTCTAATGAAGGCTGAGGAGACATTTCAGCAGTTAGATTAAGGTGTTAAAAAGACGAACGCGCAGCGAGGAGATAAGTTTCACTTTTGGTTTCGCTTACGGACACTAGGGGGTGCTAAAAGCAAACCAAAACTGCAAAGTGTGCCTTTGACATTCTAATTTTGTTTTGTTTTTAGGGGATGAAGAACGATACAGAAGAAGGAACGCTGCTTGGGTCGTTCACCTACGATGAGAACGGAGATCCAACTCAGACATTTGAGCTGCTTGTGAGTCCATCTAAACGAATTATTCAAGTTTTATTTACATGAGACAAAATGCTTCCTCTTCTGTTTGTAAAGGTTGAGGTTGCTTTTGTTAACTCTTCCTCTCTTCTGTCCTTTCCTTCTCTGCTCCTGCTCTTTCTCTACTTCCTTACAGAAAACGAGTGATGTGCTTTATCGGTTTGTGGAGTTGCGAGTCCTCAGTAACTGGGGCCACGTTGAGTACACGTGTCTTTACCGCTTCCGTGTTCATGGAAAGATGGCCTCAACATGAGCATGCTCTCACACACGACTCAACGTGAAATGTTAGGGCTGGGGGTGCGTTCAGGACCAAATGCTACTGAAAAATTGCCAAATGTTGACTAATGTCACTCCTGTGACACAGCTGCATGACCTACACCAGGTTTCTGTTTCTGATGATTACAGACATCAATGTTAAAATGACAAAAGGGCTTTTTGTGCCGTGCACATTTGGCTTTTAATACCTGCAGAATAAAATACCAACTAAAACGTCCACCTAATAAAACTATTTGAAGCATGAGGTTCAGGTAACTTTATGCTTTAAATCATGAGCGTGCCACTTGGATTTTTTTATATTTTGTTATTATATTAAACTTTGTATTTATGGGGATTTTTTTTTTTGCTTGTAAAGCTAAAAAATCCCACATGGTTCTGCCTTCTCAGCAGTACTTCTAGCTTTATTTCTACTGAAGCTTCAGGGATTTAAAACAGCAGCTGGTCGTATTAATTTCTCTCAATTATCTTTCAATTATCTCACGTTAACAATAAGGTGAGATAAATGAAGTAAAGAAAGTGTTACCCACATGTTCCGTCCACTCTGGGACACTAAACTAGGTCAGAATCTCACTGGGGTGACGCTAAAATGAGAAATAAACGTTACAAATTTTCAGTTAGAAGTCCAAATTGGTCACTTTGAAACTTTAAATTGAAACATTAGCGTGAAATTTGTGTAATGTTTTTGAATGATGCAATTTAGTCCCAAATTGTCTGATTAGTAGCTTAATTTTTTCACAATTTACCCAAATTAGGTATTTTCCTTGTTTCTAGAATAATGATGGTGATGAAGATAATGATGATGGTGATAATGATGATGATGATGATGATAATGGTGATCATAATGATGATGATAAAGATGATAATGATGGTGATGATGATAAACACGATAATGATGATAATGATGATGATGGTGATGATAATGATGGTGATGATGATAATAATGATGGTGGTGGTGATGATGGTGATGATAAAGATGACAATGATGATGGTGATGATGATGATAAAGATGATGGTGGTGATGATGAAAATGATAACGATGATGAAAAAGATAATGATGATGGTGATGATAACGATGATAATGATGGTGATGATGATGATAAAGATGATGGTGATGATAATGATGATGATGAAAATAACGATGATGATGGTGATAATGATGATGATGGTGATGATGATAAAGATGATGGTGATGATAATGATGATGATGGTGATGATAATGATGGTGATGATGATAATAATGATGTGATGATGGTGATGATAAAGATGACAATGATGATGGTGATGATGATGATAAAGATGATGGTGGTGATGATGAAAATGATAACGATGATGAAAAAGATAATGATGATGGTGATGATAAAGATGATAATGATGGTGATGATGATGATAAAGATGACAATGATAATGATGGTGATGATGATGATAAAGATGACAATGATGATGATGGTGATGATAATGATGATGATGAAAATAACGATGATGATGGTGATAATGATGATGATGGTGATGATGATAAAGATGATGGTGATGATAATGATGATGATGAAAATAACGATGATGGTGGTGATGATGATGATGGTGATGATGGTGATGATGAAAATGATAACGATGCTGATGATGGTGGTGATGATGATGATAATGATAACGATGAAAATAATGATAATGAGAATGATGGTGATGATGTACTTCTTTGAATGACAGGTAGAGACTACGTTGAAGACAGCAGATAATGATTTTTAATCAGTATTTTTTATTATTCCTAAGAAATATTTGATGAAATCCTCCTTTGAAAGGTACCTTTTGCAGCTTTGTTTGATCGTTTTTTGTTTTATTGTTGGTACTTAAATACTTGAAAAACGTTGTCGCTAAGCTCTTTAAAAGACGCCGTGCTGAACGCATGAAAGACTTTCCTGTACATGAGGCTCAAATTTTGTATGAGCTGGTCAACCAGGAAGGAAAGGTCGTTTTTCCTCACAGAACAAAACCATTCATTTAAAAAGTCCTTAAAATACTTTCCATGTGAAAAATCATTTCATTTTACCACCGACATAAAAACTATTGTGTAGAAATTAACAGAATTGTTTGTTTACTTGTTGTTTAGTACATGTATACACACAACAGATCAGAAAATGTATTATATTTACCTTGAGATGCACTGAAGATGATGCCAGGTAAATAATTGTTTGTTTGTTTTTTCCATCAGGTAGTTTAGTCTGGAATCCTGGCAAAGTTGACTGAAATTAAATATGCAATTTTTTTTATTTTACATTTATTTTTTCATTTAAATTTGAACTTCAGAAAAATCAACAATAATAAAAACAACTAAACAATCATTAACGAGCTGTTTTTGTTTTAGCTGGACATGAGTAATACGTAGAAGAGCTTTATTTGCTTTATGTGATCAAATGACAGTTTTTCTTGCCTCTGCTTTAATCATGTTCATACAGTTTGTCTGATTTCTTTGGCAACAAGTTTTATTATGTTTCATTAAAATTTCACACACGTTTACGTTTTTGTTTTTATGTACATGTTTCATTTCCTGATCTCAAAAATCAGAATGTATCATTCTTTCTGAGCTCTTGCTTGGAGCAACAAAGCTTTACTTCATCAAACTCAATCAAGTTTAATTAGTCTCCCATGAAAGGTTTTAATTTATTATTTAAACTGAGGTGAAAACAATCTAAATCCTCTCTTTGAATAAAGAAATGCAGACACTGATCAGGTCGACTGGTTTTGAAAATGCTTAATAAAAGATTGTAAAATGCTTTTGTTGTGTTTTATACATTTCCTGTTTTCTAATGTTTAATATGAAGCGTTGTGATAATCTGCTTCGTGTAGAGCCTTTTCATCTAAATTTCAATTAATGCTTTATTTTGAAATTATACTAATCCATTGATGTGGTAAGAAATTATGAGACAAGGTCATTAAATCATCTGTGCACTTGTGTTTAAAAAAAATGTGTGTCATTTCTATCTTTGATCATATGATGTAAGAACGTAACCAAAGTTTAGATGGACATAAGTATGAATCTGAAAAATGCCCTTTTAATGATATCAAAACTTAAATTCCGCAATAAAAAAATGAAATCCAGCTAATGAATGACATCTTTAGGCTGTGACCAAACACTTCAGCTCTTTCTTTCATCATCCTGCCTGTTCAGTTGTGCAGATCCACATTTTGTTTGTTAATACCCCCACCCCACCAGGGGCGTGTCCAAGGAGTGGCCTGGGGTAGCACATGCCACCCTTGGAATCTGATTGACCACCCCAGGTGCCACCCCACCTAATTCTCATTAACTCATTCGCTGCCATTGACGACTAAAGTCGTCTTTTCACATCCAAGCGCTGGCTGCCAAAGACGGCTTTAGTCGTCATTTCCCTTTTATTACAGGGCGGGCGTCGGAGCGAGCCCCCGCACCGTGGGAACAAACATCATGTGTCTAAAGCGGATCTACATCCGTGTATGTCACACATCATGTGATCAGGAAGCGGAAAATCAATGGATTACGAGTTTGTTTTGGGCCGCTGCTGTGAAAAAAACGATGCGCCGAACCAGAAATGCGTCTGGAGCGGCGGTTGGGCACCAGATTGTGAACGAACGGATAACGCTAGAAATACGGCGATTCTTCCTGATGTAAGAAGTGAGTCTACTCTTTCTTTTGGTAGTTTTGGCGTTTACATGATCATAGAGCACAATGTTCTGACTCTTCAAAAATCAGTAAAAACGCTGGCAGTCAGGGGCTTTCTGATCAGAAAATGGCTGGCAGTGCATGAGTTAAATAAACTTTGTCCACAAAGGGCTTGGGGTAAAAAAAGAGTATAACAATAGGTGCCACCCATGCACAAAGAAGTGCTCCACCTGTGCCACCCTGTTTTAAAAGGTCTGGACACGCCACTGCACCCCACCCCTTTTCAGTTGGACTTTAGGGACATATCAGCCATTTTTAAATGTGTTTCTGTCTAAAAGTGATGATGTAATTTGAAAAGACTGATTAGCTAACTGCTAGTCCAATACCAAGGACTTAAACAATATGCGGGTTGTTACTAAAATTTCAGTGAATTGTAGAAATGGTATTTAAAAGAGAATATAACCTGTTTGTTTCATTGTATGTGGTAATTTTTGGCTGGCCCTGACCCGTGCTACACTTATCTTCTTCCATTGACACTTGTGGTAAGTAAACACATAATTCAATGTAGGTAAACTGAAAGTGTGGTCTAAAGATCTATATAAAAAAAAACGTTCTTATAAAACTGCTGTGAACTTTTGGAGGTTGGAGATGGTTTTTAAGATTGCAGCCACACACAATTCTTTTTTTTTTTTTTTTGCTGCACTTGGACTAGCTGTTAGCTCATCAGTCCTGTATGACAGTCAATATTTCTCCAAGAATATTCAAACATTTTCAAGCAAAAGCATGATTTAAAGTGGCTAAACTATTCTTTTAAGGGGCACACAAATTGGAAACTGGGACAAAACAAAAATGACTTTTTTAATGAATTTATGATTTGCCTTCTCAACTCAAAGTACAACAGTAAGATGTTGCAGTAGATTTCTCATTTGTCTTGCTTGCATCACCTGTTTACAGTTGAGTTGCATCAGTGAGAAGAACATTCATCCTTGTTTCTGTAGATAAAACACCCGAAGGAGCAGACCTGGTTTCAGTCCTTTTACATCCTAACACGAACCACATGAAAAATAATTAAATGGGACTCCCAGATTAGAGAAAACAGACGAATAATATCACTCTACACCAGGGAGTACTTCATCGTCCAAACAAGCATGCATTAATGCAATTTTAATGAATATTTACATCCATAATTCAGTCATATCATGAATATTTTCTCATATTGCTTCATAAAAAGAAAATCTTGACAATAAATGAGAAATAAAAGTTTTTCACTTTTACCCTTGATGGTCTACTACTACACAAACCCACCTTCTTCTAAACCTCCATCTCAACATTAACACACCCATCACCAAACCGTCCAATCACGGAGGACAATCAAAATGCTCGAGGTCACATTATTAACCAATTACAGCTCAGGCATGGTACAGCGTTAAGAGGAGATATTAATTAACCAGAGAACTTGTGTAACCCAAGTGCACATTGGTTGGAGAGGTGTGACATCATCAGATCATCCATCCAGCTGGTAGATACGGAGGCGTGTTGCAGAATGCAGTAAGGTAAGGACATAAAAACTAAACCTTGTATTGGTCTTTCTTCCTTTTTGCATCCCTGTTCCTTCCTCTTCCAGCAACAAGACCTTCTACCTACAATGTTTAACACCACCTTCAGTTCAGGCTTCAACCGTACCAACAGCTCTACCAACCTCGGGGGTTCTAGTGGACGTTTACTGTGGTACCTCTACCCAGAATGTGCATCGGCCCCTTATTGCTTTGCCTTCTACTACGGGGCCAAAGTGTTCAACCTGTTCCTTGGCGCCCCTTGTAACATCCTGGTCATCTGGCAGATAGCTACCAAGAAAACCAACTCTTCCACATCTGACATCTTCTTCTTCAACCTGGCTTTAATAGATGCTTTCTTCTGCTTAATGACGCCAATCGATCTGCTCAACAGGATGGTGTACAACAACAAGTTCATCTGGTACATTCAGAGACTAGCTTATGGCCTCAAGGACTTGTCGCCACTCTTTCTTGTGAGTACAGGTTTGTTTTGCTTTGTTTTCTAAAACTAAATTGACTTTTAGGAGTTCAAAAAGAACATCTTTGATATGTTGGGTTTGTATTATTAGGCCATAGAGGCCATGCATGTTTTTGTACAGTGGTACATTTAGATACCAAGCACTTTTGCTTTTGCTCCAACATTTTTAGTAAACACTTAAGCCAGATGATTACTCTGAAAGTAAAACTTTAAAATACTATGTCATAATATTTTTTGTTCTTGTTTGTGTACTCAGGTGTGTATCTGCCTAGATCGCTACATGGCCGTGGTCCACCCAGTGCTTTACTCTGGTTACCGAGACAAAAACGCCCGTGTAGGCGTTTGTGTAGTGGTCTGGGTTCTCATGCTGCCATACAGCATCACGAAGTCTATCTTAGGAATCTTGAGTGTGACCGACATCTTCAGCGGAGTTATCCTCTTTGCATTTGCAGTTATGGTGTTTTGCAACATCTCTGTCGTCTGGGTCCTCCGTCGCTCTGTGGCGGGAAAGGAGGTGATGCACCCGGTGAAGAAGAAAGCCTTCAAGATGGTGATGAAAAACCTAGCCATCATTGTGGTCAATTACCTGCCACCTGTAGCCCTCATGCCCTTCCTGTCATATTTCACTGTTGTTGATTACCTCTGTTTTATCAGCATCAGCGTGTTCGGCGTCATGGATCTGAGCTGCAGCATCGAGCCACTCCTCTACATCACAAAGATGGAGAAAGTGGACGCCATTTGCTGCAGGCAGAGTGTTTCTGAAACTCCACCTGATGCTAACGGCTAATCATTCAACACACAAGGCTGCTGTGGTAGATTTGGGTTTTCAAATCAATATTTATTAGATTTTTCCATTGAAATTTGTCCTTACAATGTTTATACTGTTAAGTCTGATGGCTGCTGTGCAGGTTCTTATAAAGGTAGACAAAATTACTGATCACTTACCGACTGCAGGTTGCAGAAAGTGCAATAAAAACAGTTAGTTGGGATCAAGTTTATTTTTTTAAGGTTAGTTGTTTAATTATTCCCTCGCTGGCAACCAAAAATAAAAACAACACGTTTTTTTAATGATAGCCCAGGGCAATGTCTAATTTACAAACACTTAGCTAGTTATTAATTCAGCTTCATAACCAGCAACTCACAGCGGGACCAATTAGATGTGATGTAATGAAAGATAATAAATTAAATAATTGCATTTAAACCTACATATATTTGATCAATAATCATTTTTTTGAAAAAAATACTGTAATTAAACCAGTACAACATTTTATTGAAACATCTTTGTAATCATTATTGTTGTTTTAAAAATTCTGGACTTTGCACAAATAATTGTAATAAACCTCAGAGCATTTGTTGGCACAAAACAGCATTTCTTCATTATCAGTCCAAGAAAATCATGGAGCACATCAATAATCCTGTAAAATTACTGAACTTAATCTTTGCCTCAGCAGGAATTAGACTGGATGTCACAGCTTTAGGTTTCAGTAATCTTAGCGTGGATCTTCTCTAGACTCTCTGAACTGGCCTCAGGTCCATCCTCTGATGTGACAAATCCAGGGTAAATGGAGTGGAACTGAGGGGATGTGGGTTTAGTGACATTATCTTCTCCCACTGATGATGAAGGGAGAGTTAGCGGTATCAGCTTGGAATGAGCATAGTCTATTTCAAAACCTTCAAAAATAAGCCCCACCCCCCAGGCACCTAATCCATCCTCGAGAAGCTGCGACACTTTCTTGGTGGCGAGCACCAGCGCCTCAAAGTCTGCCTTTTCCAGTCTGAATATGTCAGAGGTTAAAGGTCGGCGTGGCACTAACACGGTGAAGCCTGGGGAGTTTGGGAAAGGGGTGAGAAAAGCCACATGATCTTCATCCTCCCACACTCGCCAGTGCTGCTCCTCCCCTCGAACTATTCGAGAGAAAAGGCCAGGGTGAGCCGGATCGTCCCCGAGGAAAGAGAGATCAGGTGGAGCATTGGGAACCAGGAGCTTGGCTCTAATTTTGGTCTGAATATCAGTCAGGCTGGAGTCGCTCCACCGAGGGGCCGTTTTGGACGTGCAATATCCTGGATCGTGGGTGTTGTGCTCCTCATCTCCAGCGAGGTGAGGACGCCATTCTGCATCCAGACCATGAAGGGGGAGGATCCGGATCTATTGGAATCACAGTGAAAACAGAGCTTGTCACACATCTTTGCCATTTCTCTAACTGGCAACCAACCAAATCAACACCAAAGCAAGTCTTACCTGAGCAGGTCTATCTCTGTGTGGTCTGCTGACCAGAGCACACCTCTGAACTCCCAACCGGTCACACAGCAGCTCTGCTACAGCTCTGGACCCCAGCAGCCAGGATAAGTACTCAGACTCTTTCAGGTGGAAGATGTTGCCTCCTGGACTTCCAGGAGTACTGCTCTCCAGGATTACTGAACCTGGAGTCCAGGGCCGGGGGTTCAGGTAGGCCACCAGCCCCTCAGACTTCCAGATCACATGACGAGTAAGAGCAGAAGACATGCTGTAGCCAGGAGGAAGAGGTGCAGACATTTATTTTTATATAAAATTAAGCATAACAATAAACTAGTTAGATACTGTAAGATCAAGTAATAAAATTACATACAGTGATCAGCCAGTTTATTATTTACAACCGTTGAATTTCTTGTAATTTTTCAGTGCTTTTAGGCATCTAGACGTGGTGAAAACAACTTTAGCATTAGCATTCAATGCCAGATGCAATTTTAACAAATAAAAATAAAGCTTCTAATAGCTGGGAAATGTTTTACATTCAAAAAAGCTTATTCCTTTCAGCAGAATATTTTTTTAAAGTTTATAAATATAATACGTCGTCATACCTCCGAAAACGTAACGTAAACAGCATAAATCTGTCGTAAAGATTCTAAAACCGACCTGTCCTCTTCTACTTCGGTCCGCTGAAGGGTCAGATAATAAACACAAATGGCGATAAAAGATGCAGCAACGGGAGCTTTCAGCCACATGAATCAGCGAGGACAGAAACGCAGAAGCGTGTTTCTTTCTGTTTCTGTTCGGCTGAGTGCTGCTTCTTCTTCTATGGACAATAAACACGTAAACAGTCTAAACGGCGCATTATCGCCCCCTACAGGATAGGAAATAAATAGGTTTTCTTGTTTGATGCTAAAGGATGACATTTTAAATCAAAACATAACTCATCTGGGATTAAACAGAGTAATCGTTAAGACTTCATACTAATGGAATATTTTCTGAGCTATGTGGGCTCTTAATTAAACCTTTTTAATCAAGACCAATAAATGCCCAACTACATCTAATAAAAACACACAGAGACATTCACACACACACTGAAATGTTTTAAAAGGCAATTTTTGTTTTAAACAGGAAAATAATTCATAACAATAAATGTATAAACAACTGAAATGAAAAAAAAAACTAAACCAAAAATAACAAAGTGTCTATTTCTCTCTCAGGTCTCTGTGTGGTCAATCTCTTTTAATTGGGAAAATTTGTTGGAATTCAGCAGCCATGACATTCAGGAGAACAGTGACACAACTAGATGATGTTTAAAAACTGAAAACTCTTCAAACTAAATAATTAAATCCATACATTTCCATATGTTTGAAAGATTAAATCATTTCTAACTGCGTATTAAAAAATGTCTACATATTATTATAATAATTTATCATCATGATTCTTTTTGTGTGTTGAGTTTTTGAAATATTTCTTCCAATACAAAATGTAGTTTCCTCAGACAAATGCAAAACCATTTCAATTTTCAGTTTGCATTTCAAAATCTTAATTCAAATATTCAAAACATTAATTGCAGCAGGGTTGGAGGTCAAGGTTGACCCCTGTAGAATATCTTTAATGCTTTCATTCTCACACTTTTTTATTATCATTATTATTTTTTTTAGCTTGGAGTGAATCAAAATTTCCCCAAAGTTATTCTGGAAAGATTTAGTAAGTGTTCCTTTCATTATTTTATTTTAGCATAAATCCAGAATGTTGAAAAAAATATTTATTTCGAAATACAATTTTGAAAATAAAATGTTGAAATACTGCTTGCGTTAAAAAGTCTAAAGTAGGCTGTTGCAAGAACAGCTTGAATGACCCCTGCCACGCTCCACACCTGAGGTTTCCATCTGTAGAACTGAAAACAATTACGTGCAATTTCGAGAGTTGCCACTAGGGGGCGCCTTTAACCTAAAATTTAGCAGAGAAAATTTTGAACTCAACTTTCTGATGGTTAAAAATGCACAGAAACAAGTAAACACTGCTGTAATAAACACTTTATTCAGCACATCTCTTATGTAGCTCTAAAATATTTTATCAAGCAGCTCTTATAATTAAAGACAATTCATGTAAGTCACTTAATTCCTCCACTCTGTCAACATAAAACCACATAGCGGAGCATATGTCTACTTTTACTATGACCTGAATGACTTTTTACACACGCACGCATGCACGCACACACACACACACACAAACACACACACACACATTCCTCGTTTCACTTACGAGAACCTCAACTTCCTTTTACTTAATCTTAACCTCTATCTTCCTGTCTGAAACCAGATGTCACCATGAATTTCCACATAAAACCTTAGATTTGTATGTAATATGTGTGTGCTTTAATGTAAAATAAAGTATATTTGGTAATAAAAATGACTTGACGTTTTTTTTTTACCTTAACATGGTATCATGGAAACAAGTTTGAGGAACAAAGACAGAATGTCCTCACAGTCGGAAACATCTTTCTCAAGTCAGAAACATCCTCCAAACAAAACATTTAAGATGAAACAAAAACATCAAATTTGACTTTTTTTCCATTTCAATCTAATCATTTAGCTTTTTCTTGGTTCTTAATGTGCAATTTGAAAAAAATAATTGAGACGTAGCTCTAGAAAACAACAGGTCCTTCTGTTCAGATTAACCTTCTCTTATATTTTAGCTCTTGATATAATCATTAGCTTTATCATTTTGCTCCCTGCCTTACGGGAGAACCGTGAATTAGCCTGAACATGTGTTGTCCCACTTTCAAGGAGTAAATCTGTCATCCTAATCTGGAGTTCATGACCTCAGTAATGGGCTGAGCTGCTCAGCGTCTCTGTCAGCTGAAGACCAGCTGAATGACTCAGAGGCAGTCAGGGGTCAGGTGTGTGGCAGCAGGGAAACACTGGTGTTTGAAAGGGCAACATGGAAAACATGTAGGGCAGGGGGGCGCTGAGGACCAGGGTTGAGAAACACTGGTTTAGATAAAGAACAAGCTGTAGCTGGAAGCTATGAGTTATCTGATCTGTGTAATCACTCTGTATTATGTCAAATATTTGCTGGAAGGGCCCGCCCCTTCTAGAGATGTGTAATGATGTGTTTCAATAAAAGGCTGAATTCTCCAAAAGATCAGGGAGAGACATGAACAGCTTGCTGTGAGTGCATCTCTCCCTCTGCAGAGCCAAACTGAATTTTGTCTCACCTTGTCTTATTTCTCTAACAGTCACGCACAACCATCTCTAGGGTTTACAGAGAATGGTCCGAAAAAGGGAAAACATCCAGTGAGCGGCAGTTCTGTGGGCGAAAATGCCTTGTTGATGCCAGAAGTCAGAGGAGAATGACCAGACTGGTTTGAGCTGATAGAAAGGCAACAGGTTAAGGTTGAATATGGAACACCAACGCCAAAGCGCCATCTAGTGTGTGGAGGGTGTAGTTGCAACAAGTTTTCCAGCCATCAGGATGCCAGGTTTGCTGCAGATACGTGAAGTGAGCAGCCAGCACCACGTCCAGTGACGACCTAAACTCACTCTGGTTTTAGATCCTTTATGGTCGCTCCTCTTCCGAGAAGGATAACGACATCTTCTGGGCTCAGAAGCAGCTGCTTGACTTGAGTCCGCCATTTTCCACAGTGCCAGCCTCGCTGTGCCGAGCGGACTGTTTACCATATTTAGCAACCTGCAACGGTGCCCTCTACTGGCTGGTAGATGTAAACATAAACCCAGTGTTGTGCCTGCCAAAATAAATATTTTATTATATTTTTATTGAAATATAGATTTTAAAGGAAATACCGCACCTTCATTCTGCACACCTCTAAACGCCCCGTGGAGGTATGATTATTTTACTAAATGTAGCTTTTTATTAAATTGTTCCATATTCAACCTTTAAGATCAAAAGTAAATTTAATGTCATATTCCTAAAAACACCTCACTGGACAGCAGCGGGGTAAAGAAACCGACCACCTCACTTTGTTCAATATTACCTGGCAGGCGTCTTTCTTTCCAACACGATAACCAGCGCAAAGCATTCTGGGAGTAACCAGGTGACCATAAGAGCGAACGCAGTCCTCCTCGCTGACCAGACGCACATCCACCTTCTGGAGGATGTTGCTGGTACTGCCTGGAGGAGGTCAAAGGTTACAGATCAAACAGTGGTTGTTGACTTGTTAGAAACTTAACAAAATATGTCGAAGGTAAAAATGAAAGACAGCAACAGATGAAAATAATGTGTAGATGAAATACAGCAATTCATAACTAAAACAGATATTCATTATAAAATCTTTTCTTCATCTAAGCTGTGTCTGGAAATAATTTCAGCGTGGAACCGAGCAGGAGCCAACTGGACCAGAAGCAGCCTGGAGTTTCCAGACTCAGATTTAAACACTAATGAATGAATAACTGATGGACAACGAGGAGTTCCCGCTCATTGGTAGGTGCATCCATGACAGAGCTCAGTGAAAAACATGCTTTAGCCTCCTAACAAGCTCACCTCCTTCTCGCAGTGCACCCCAACCAGTAACCCAGCAGAGCAGGCCCGGCTCCAGCTGGTGGGTGGGCGGTGGCAGGCAAGCGGGTCGAGCGTGTCCCGTCAGCAGTGCGTATGCTGGCCGGTCCAGCTTCAGCAGGGCCAGGTCGTAGTCGTGAGACTCGTCGTCGTAGTACTGGTGAAGATGGATGTGCTGGACTCGGGCTACCTCCTCTGTGGGGCTGCTCCGTTTCAGCTGCAGTTTACTGAGATAAACTGTCCACACTGATGGGGAATAGAGTCTGCAGCAGGACCACAAGAAACAGAAATAACCTGATATAATAACAACACTGGGATGTGAAAATGGTTCAAATAAGGACAGGTGGAGGTAAGAGCACAACTGACTCAGACAGACAGTTGTCACAACCCTGATCCTTCAGCACTCAACACTGGGAGATGAAGAGGAAGCAGAAAAAGCAATCCTGAATTATAAAAACTACATACAAAAGAGATCAAACGGCACACTTCAAAGGAAGCGTTCAAAGTGAAGATATCAGAACATTTGAGCAACAAAGTGCCTGAGGTTGTTTTTCTTTTGTTGGAACTGAAAAACATCTCAAACATCACCATGTTTCCTCTTCTTCCTGATCGCTGCACTTACGGATCATCGTAAAAGCAGTGTGCTGCGGAGACCACCCACTGGCTGGAGATCAGCGCTCCTCCACAGATGTGGGTGCCCCGCACCTGCAGGCTGGCCTGCCACGGCCACTCCCCCTCCGAGGCGTCGGTGCCCCCAACGATCCGACTGGAGAACTGTCTCAGGCCACAGTCTGAATGCACACACACACACACATACACACACACACACGCACGCACGCACGCACGCACACAAACACACACACACACAAAACACAGATAAAATGAACAGCCTCGTTCAACAATGGAAGAAGCCTGTTGATGCACACTTCTTTTTCTGGATGCAAAGTCATCAGTGAGGTCATCTGATGCTGTGATGCTGAGCTCATGATAGCCAGGCCACTCTTGTGCCATAGATGAGCCTCAGTTTGAGAAGTTTCACTCAGCAGAAGCAAGTAGGGGATCAAACTTCAGCATTGACCCTGTTATGACCAGAAATCCATCATACAAGCAGATTAAGATTTGTTTTGCTCTTAATGGCAAATCACACCATGAGATTAACATAAATACGACTATAATTAGTAATATACATATAGAAGAACACCGACAGACAGACCTAGGCTAACAGGCACGCACGCACGCACGCACGCACGCACGCACGCACGCACGCACGCACACACACACAATAATGATGAATGACCCGCACTTGTATAGTACCTGTCAGAGAGAGTCAGAGGACGTGCACGGTGTCAGGTGCGCAGCGCGCTTCACGGCAGTGATATGCGCCTCCTTACGCATTTGGAGAAAATGCGTCCTCCTGCGCAAAATGCGGCCCCTCATAAAGCAACGTATTCTGCGTATCGGAGAAAGGTTGCATACCTTTGCGTAATAACACCCTCAAAAGTATTTTTAACGCTTTGAGGGGAAAATGAAAAAAAAAGAGTCACTGGAGTCTAAAAACTCGCTAGCGACAGAACGCTGATTCTGGCAGCTTGCGTGCAGAGAGTGAGCTACGGTGTCCCTCTAGGCAACCGCCTCAGACGGGCAGTTCCAGAAAACACACGGAGTAACGGCGCCTTCTTTGGGCCAACGCATGTTACTAACTTACGTTGCCATGGCAGTTGCCATGGCAACAGAACAACGTCGACGCTCAGTCCTTTGATGACGTCATCACGTGACGTCATCAAAGGACTGATCGTCGACGACGATGACATCACGTATACCTCCCGCCAGTCCTTCTCAGAGGAGAGAGTCTCATTACCGCCTGACACTTCGCAGAGAGCAGACCAGACAGAGAGAGTCTCATTAAGGAGTCACATCTCGCAGAGAGAAGACCTGCTTTCGTCACTGGAGAGACCGCATATAACCAACCATGGCTTGTGTTTCTACAACCTCACATCGTTTTAATGGTTTTTCCTTCATCAAGAAACATTTGAAAAAGACGAGAAAACAAGCACCCATCCAAACGGATTTGACGGAGGATGAATTTAACACAGCAGCAATAGAAAAGGATCAATTTAAACCAGAAGAGGGTATGGTGATGGAGAATAATCATAATTTTAATACGGATTATTCGTTCACACCAACAAATAAAGCACAGGATATGGCAGATTCTAATTTTACAATTTGCTATCTGGCAGAAAAGTTGGCTGAACAAAAAGAGCTTAACAGCCAACTGATGGAGTCTTTAACAGCAGAAAAGAATAAGACTATTGCAGCTCAGACAGAAACAGAGGAATTAGAGAAGAAATTGAGGGAATATAGTTATGCTATTGTTTGTCTGACGAAAAAGTTGAACGGAAAGAAAGAAAATGACGTCCAACCACTGGAGTTTATTACAGCGGTAGAGAAAAGATCCATTTCTACCCAGACTGAAGTGTTTGTACAGGAGAAAAGCACTCAAATTAACATCAAACCACAACTTAAAGCGCAAATCTCCATGCAAACTGAACCCAGGGTGAAGAAATTTGTCATGACTGAGCCAGTTTCAATATGTGACATAAAACCGGCTCCTAAAAGTCACATTTCCACTCAAACTGAACCCAGGAGAGTGAAAAACGTCGTGACTGAGCCAGTTTTGCTGTGGGATATCAAACCAGAAGTTAGACGGGAAATATCCACTCAAACTGAACCCAGGGTGAAGAAATGTGTCATGACTGAGCCGGTTTCAATCTGCGATATAAAACCGGCTCCTAAAACTCACATATCCACTCAAACTGAGCCCAGGATAGTGAAAAATGTCATGACAGGGCCAGATTTAGGTTGTAATATTAAACCAGGACCAAAAAACAATGAATTCACCCAAACTGAGCCGGTTGAGATTTCTGACGCAAAACCAGCGCCTGGGAAAACAGAAACCGTCCAAAATGGGACAATTTCAGGAGGAAAGCCTGTTTCTCCGTTACCAGAGAGGCCTTTAGAAAACGTAGGAACGTCAGACAAAGAAGAAGCCTCTAGAAATTCAGAACAGGCCTCAAAAACTGAAAATGTTTCTGTCCGGTCAGATAAGAAGACGAAGACCGTAAAACCTCTACCTCCCAAAGCAGAGAAGGAAAGCCAGCAGGCGAAAAAGGCTGCATTTGTCACAACGGATGACAAACGAGGAAAAAGCACTTTAGACGTCCCAACTAAAAGTTTCAGCAAGCTCTCAAACGGGAAAAACAACTGCTGGATGAATGCTTCGGTTCAGGCGATTGCAAAGCTGCAAAGCGTCAGAACGGCTCTCCGAAGCTGCACCAGAGAAGATCTGGTGAATTCACCAGCAAGTCCAGCTTTTTCAGAGTTTTTCCTTAAAGTTTTGAATAATCCTGGGAGAAATTTCACACTAGGAGAAATCTACCCAGTGCTTAAGGACTTAAGCTGGACTATTCCGTCGTTGCAGCTGGGACAGCAGAATGACGTAGTGGATTTTTTGACACCAGTTCTGAATTGGCTAGAGAACTGTGGTGTTCAGTCGTCTCTGGTGGTGAATCATGAGAGCCACTGCAAGAAATGTGGACGCAAATCGTCATCCCCATACGACATTGGGAACACTGCGTTCATGTTTATGACGCAGAAGGGCGACACCACCAGGACTCTGCTAGAACGCATGTTGTCAGATAATCCAACAGAGAAGAGCTGCAGCGTCTGTCAAACAGAAACAACAAGAAGCAGCTACCTAAATTCTCCTGATCTGCTGGTTTTAAATGTGCCAAGAGAGTCTGTGGGCAGAAATCCGGTTGTGCCCGTTGCAACCCTTGAAATCCCTCAGCAGACCGGAACACAGACGTATAAATTAAGTTCTGTCGTGTGTCACAGATATTTATCCAACAATTGTGCACACTTTTACACGTATGTCAATTATCAAAGCCAGATGATTAAAGCTGACGACTGGAGGATCTCTGTGGCAACGGCCAGAGATGAGCTTGACATACACAAAAATGGAATTGTCTACTTTTATGAAAAGTGCGTTTAAGAATTAAAAAATAGAAGAATAATGAACAGAAACCACTTCAGAGGTGAATATAGAACGGTACCTGCCCTTACATAGCAGAGGATTATTATTTAACACCAACCAGCAACAGGAAAATATCTCCTCAATAGAACTTTAAGAAGAGAGATGGCCTGAACAGGATGAACAAAAGATAAAGAAATGAAAACCAGAACACCACACCCTCAAAAATAGAGACCGAACTGCTGCTGCTGTTCTGTTCCACATAAAGTTACGTTTTCATCCAGCCAGCAACTTCCACAAGCTTTCCACCACAAGGGACGGATATTTTTATTTACTTATTCATTTATTTCAAACAAAAAATGTAAAGACTGATTTATAACAAAGCAGAAACACAAATGGGGCATTAGAATAAAAACTTTATCTATCGTTCTATACAACGATAGATATATCTATAGATATATAACAA